>JBCIKM010436631.1:0-10517 GCA_039654465.1 Melibe viridis | reverse complement strand
GAGAGACAGACAGACAGACAGACAGAGAGAGAGAGAGAGACAGACAGACAGACAGAGAGAGAGACAGACAGACAGAGAGAGACAGACAGACTGACAGAGAGAGAGAGGGAGAGAGACAGACAGACAGAGAGAGAGAGAGAGACAGACAGACAGACAGAGAGAGAGAGAGAGAGAGACAGAGAGAGAGAGAGACAGCAGACAGACAGACAGAGAGAGAGAGACAGACAGACTGACAGAGAGAGAGAAAGAGAGAGAGAGAGAGAGAGAGAGAGAAACAGACAGAGAGACAGAGAGAGAGAGAGAAAGAGAGAGAATGAAGGGGGGGGGGGGGAGGGGGATGAGGAGAGAGACAAATGGTGATATAATTAATTAACAGCAAAGTTTGGGCTTCTGGAAAGAAAGAAATAACATCTGATAACAAAACTTTATCCTACAGCATCAGATTTCCAGGCTTGGTTCTTTGTGTACTGGGCATTCACCAGATCAGGCTCTTTCCTGGACAACAGTATCAACGGGTCACGCTCAGAGCTTGTCCTTGAGCCGATAAAAAACCCCACGTCTTGCTTTTTGTGCCATGGCCACTTGGCAGCCTCTCTGTTGAGAAAAATAAAAAAGTACATCAGTTTATCATCAAGCAGTCAAGAAAATATGAATATGAAAAAAGTAGTTTCATTACTTGTAGCTATGTTCAATTTTTAGGTTAACCAAGTTTCGTCATCTCTGAGATAGAAGAGTGCTTTCTGTCTAGTTTTCAATTGATAATCAATTGTCTTGAAGAATTTGTGTCTCTTTTTCACTTGGACATCTCTCTGGTTTGTGTTTTTATGAGTTTGTTTTTGTGTAACCATGGAAATGCAGGATACGCCAAGCGGTAGCAATGGAAAGTGACAGTGAGTCAGAGCTAGAACTGGATAAAGATAGTAGTAATGAAGATGAGGAGGTTTCTCCGGCATTTGCTAGAACAACAGGGTGTGTGTCTACGAAAACAAAACAAACAATAGACGATAGCAGGGATAGATCTGACTTAGGTTAAAGAAATAGCAGCAGCAGTAGCAGTAGATCTGATCCTAACCTTGATAATAATAATACAAACACTGCCAGAGTCACAGAAACAAAATGGAATGAAGTTTTGGTAGGTCAGACACTGAACAGTTTTATGTTCCTTCCTCATCGCAAACCAGACATCCCTAAAGACTTGATATCTCAAAATTCAACCATAGTAGAATGTTTAAGGCTCCTTGTAGACCATGATGTGAAAGCCTTGTAATTTCCATCCATAAGTAAGCAATGAAAAGGATTGCCATGAAAACAAATAATTTCACTGTTCCACTGTCTACAATGTCTCGGTTTAGAAAATGGAATCCCATAGGCTGATATGAAATGCTGAAATTCGTTGCCATTTCCATGGCTATTGGAACTGGTAGTCGACCAGACCTTGAAGACAGTTTTTCAAGACATGAAGTTTTTTTTTGCACCTTTTTATTTGGATGTCTTTTCTAGAGATCAGTTTTTGTTGATCTTTTCATCAATGGCATACTGGTGAAGTTGATACCAAGAATAAATCCAAAATTGAACCTATCATCAATTCACGACTACAAAAGTTAAATGTCACTTTTGCACCTTTTGAAAATCTGTCAGTGGATGAAATGATAGTAGGATTCAAGGGGTGCCGGCAATATAAACAATTCAATCCTCCAAAGCCCCCCAAATATCAGTTCCACAGGCTAAGTCCTGAATGAACATACTACGGTCGTAGCACATCTTTTAATGCAAAAGCAGACATTGATGGCGGCCAAGTAGTTCAACTTTTCCAAATCTTACTTAATGTTGTAGGCCAGGGATACCATATCTATGTCAACCATATTTATATTGTGAAGGCACAGTGCCGAGGTGAGCCAAAGAAAGAAAGGAAAAAACAGGAAGTTGTCAGAGGAGGGAATTGAACCCAGGACATGCCACAGCACCGATTGACTTGGCCATACAGTACGCTTATACTCTCATGTCATCCTTGCCTGACCTACTTTTCGTTATCTTTTTATGAATGGATTGACTAAGATAGGAACTGATGTCATTTCATATTTTTGGTAAAAATTTGAGGGGATCAACTTTAATTTCTTAAATTGGTTATTCTTGCAGTTACACAGAAACACAGACTGTGTGTATTGAAATATGATGAGGGTAGCAGTTTATTTAGTGTGTGGCCAGTTTTCGAGTCAATTGGATGCATCAGTTATGGAAGTTGAAAAGTTACTCCTTCATAGATATAGATATGTAAAGCAAGACAGACGATGTCAAGTTTGTAGCACACCACAAAAACCTGTACATACACATTTCATCTGTCCAGAATGTCCTGACAAACCCCATCTTCATTCCAAAGATTGCTTCAAAAGGTGGCACATAGAGATTCATTAAAAGAGCTATTTCCTTCCACAGAAATGTACAATAATTTTGAAAAATCTTTATTGTATAATTTTCAGTATCACTGATTTCTATTTTTTTTTTTTTTATTCATTCTGATTTTAGTGATCATAAAGGCAGCATCATGCTTCCCATTAACAATCTAAACCCAAGTTATTAATTTCATTTGTAATGCTATGGATTTCTACATTGGATCAACAATTTCAAGCCAATATTATAATGTCTTTAAAGAACACAAGGACAAGTAAGTGAAAAAATGCTGCAAATTTTTTTTGCTTTTTTATCTGGTTTACTCTCTATTATTAATCACAGAGTTCTTGAATCTCTTCACACTTCCCTTTTCTCTCATTATTTACAATCTTTATTCATTACCCTTTAAAATTGATACCAAACATTAGGTAGTCTATTAAAGTCTACTAAAAGGAATCTTTCTGTACAACCATCAGCACAATTCTGTTGTGCAGAAAAATTCACCATTTCTGCCCAAGGAAAAAGTAAGATGATCAAATAGTCAACCAAGGGAAATGTAAGATAATAGAGTTAGTTATCAAACAGTGACATTAGGTTCAAACAGCAGAGAGACCATGCCCAACAAAAATAAAGCATAGTAATCTCCCATATTTATATGATGCTCCTGGAAAACCAAGAATCTTTAAAGTTAAAGCCCAAAGAAAAGAGAAATTACTTTGCAATAATCTCGCGTTGCTGGTCCCATCTACCAAGGCCAGTTGGGTAGATGGGCCACACAGCAGGTCCCCCTTCCCAGAAGGTCCAAGCAGGATACATGATGTCCCAGTTGTGACTGCGCTGTTGAATAAGGCAAAAATGTCGCTTTAAAATGCTTTACAAAATCTGCTAAATACATAAAGTATGTTTTGAAAACATAAACAAAATATTTGAAATAATTACTTCAACAGGGAGAAAATTTGAAACTTGTGACTAAAAAGTTAAATGTTACTCAACACCGAATAACAATATTGATTTTTCTATTCTGCAGTACTCATCTTTCCTCTGCAGCATACAATAATAAATATTGAGTAAAATAATAACTGTAAAAGTAAAAAGAAGTCATGTACAGGATTGTGGAGGGCAAAAGCATATATAATATCTTTAAAGCTTAAAAAGAAGCCCTTTAACTGCAAATTGCAACTCACTGACAGATGTCTTATTGTGTGGAGAAACTCTTTCTGTTTGTTTGTTTTTAAACCCTTTCTGTTATTCTCTTGCTGATAGAACATGTGAGAAAATAAAGGAAAGAAAAGTACATGTTGGAGAGCCATTTTGCAAGAGACTAAAAAAAATATCAGCACCACACAGCTAAGGCAATGCTACCCACCACTTTGCTGAAGGAGAAAACGGGCAAAGGCTGCCAGCTCCTAGGGATCTGAGGCCAGTCTTTGTCATTGATAACCAACTCCATGTCTGGCAACTCATCAATCAGATCCAACAGAAAGTGCTCAACACCTTTACACCTGAAACAGATTTGCAGCCATGAGGAAAGTCAACAATTTATTGCAAAGATTTAATAACAAATATTGATGATCCCTATGACGATGCATTAGCTATTATTGTGATTTAGATGTTTCTGAATGTAAGTCAATTTACATCAGCGACCTGCAATAAAATATCAAAATTGTTGACGCAATAATCATTATGCTCACTAATTATACTCACAACAAAAGCTTGTTTATACTGCATCTGCTGAACCTCCAATCTTGCTTACCCCCTGCTTTTCATTTAGGTAAAAAGAGTTCTCGACTAAAAGATTTCTGTCAGGACAATTTATTTCTAAAATGCTAGTTTTTACATGGCGCCCAGTAGTTGGGAACATATCAAGGTTGAACTGTATTTCACAGATGCTACAGGACCTTGCCAAAATTTCCTGAACTAATTTTTTTGGTTACATTCATTACATAACAATTTGCTTCCCACCCCCCACCCTAGCATCACAAGGCTCTCAGCACAGAATAAAATCTCACACTATCCATAACAATAGCTTTTATTTTTAAAGGAATAAGTGTAATTCTCAGACTGAAAATAACAATAGTTTTTCTTTTTAAAGGAATTAGCGTAATTCTCCGACTGGAAATAACAACAGCTTTTATTCCTAAAGGAATTATTGTAATTCTCACACTGAGAGTCACCCCTAATCATAAGATGCACCCCTGAATTTAGAGAAAAAAAAATCATTTTTATCCTTTCAGATTTTGTTTGCCTCTTTTCTGTTTGCTATGGTGGGTGCGAGAGCAAAGGTGAATAACTGTTTTCAGTGTGAAAAAAGTTCCAACCAGAGAAGCCACTATTCGTCGATATAATTCAGTTCATCCCACCAGAATACTTATAGTGGTCATACGGTTTTCCTTCTTTCCTAAACATTCTAATTACAGTAACAGTGTGGCATTTCATGTTACATGCCTGACCAGTCTACGGAAACTGAAAGGTACAACTCCACTGTCAAATCTAAATACTCCTTGACAGTCTAGCCTATTGCATATTCTTGAGCGGGCAAAATCAGTAGAGTTTTCTAAATTCATTTTAAAAATCATCCTTTAGTTTAGGCACTAGACTAAAAATAAGCCCTTCAAATGTTGAGATGAACTTGAAGTGACTTTTACAACTTGGGACCGACAAAAAAGTCCCAGCGAAAACCGCTCCGTACTATTAGCTGTGGTCATTACTAATAGTCAGAGAATTATGGCATTCAAATTACTTACCTAAAGGGAAACATGCAAGATTCCTGTCTGTATAGTTTGTGCCCAATTATTTGATAATGTACTCCATTTCGCTTGGCTGAGGTGAGATCCTGTTTTGTTATTCCACCTCTGTCCTTCCACACTTGCAAATCAGAGTCGATGACACTGAAAATCAGATGAAGAATTTTGATTATTTTAAAGAAAAATTCACAACAATACAAAAACTTAAGATGGCTTCTAAAAATACCTTGCACCTTTAACTGTTTGGAAACCCCAACGAAAACCTTATATACATAGATAAAACACTAAAAATGAATGTATGCATTATGATTGAAATATGAAAAGAAAACTTGCAAATTCTTTCCAGTCAGCATCGGGAAACAAAACAAGCTATCTGATCTCCATCCAGCTTTGTAGTACAGGGTTTAAGTCAATTTTCTAATTTCAATTCCTTTATATAAACTTCCCAAGCATAACTCTTAAGCACAAAATATTTCAAATATAAAGATAATCTTTATTAATCTGTCAATTGGAAGTTACCTATTTGCACAACAATTCACTGAGATATTCAAACAACACCTTACAGGGAAAGGTTAAAATAAAACTGATACATTTTGTATTATGAACATACAGAGGGATAATATATTCATTGACCGCAAGAATGCGGAGACACTGAGACATATAAAATAGATACTTTAGGTACATACATAATCATCTATCCACGCAAACACACACACACACAAACAAACAAACATGGAAGCATGCATGCAGGCACAAACACATACAGAAACGTACAAATCTATTGGAAGGTATATTGTAATGCATTGAATGATTACCAATGTGCTATAATTCATATTACTACGATTCCAAATTGCAGGTAAGGGTGTCATTGAAAACTTACAATAAAGGCACTGTTCTTCTCTTCTCTCTCTCACTCGCTCTCAAGGTTTCATAATCACAGACAGAAATGGTTTTATTTGAAGCGGTACATCAGAAAGAGTTAATGAGTGGATTTTCATACATACCTAGAAAAACAGCTACAGTTTTCATTGCTACAATCTTCATATTTTGAAACAGAGTCTCTGATGACTTCCAGATAATGGGACCATTGGGCCTCTGCAACAATAAGTGCAAACATCATTAGCTGGATATTATTGGTTTTTTTTCATTGGGGGGGGGTGTGCAACTTATCATTACTGATACTGTAAAACTTAGATTATATAAAAAAAAAAGTATTCACAACAAATCCGCCACTTACTGAATTACTACTTTCAAGTCTGAGAAATACTGCCTATTGGTTCGGAGAAATTCATTTACAAGTCTGCTGAAAATATTGAGAACAGGCAAGCAATACTAAGTGAGACAAACAGCAATTAACCATTCATTTACCAACCAACTTTGCACCCTGTGGGTGAGCATCGAAGGTTTGAGTTACCAAATGTTTAGTCAATCACCTTGCAATATAACCTAGAACCTTTCTAAAAACAGGAATTCTGGTTTATCAATTTACCGTAATTTTCAGATGAACTGAGCCTGACCATAAGCCTGAATTTAGAGAAATTTTTTTTTTTTTTCAAGCATAAGCCGCATAGGACTACAAGCTGCAGAGACAAAAGACACCGTTCATTGTAATATGAATCATGACAACTGTGGTCAAACAGCCAAGGAAAAAGGTCAATCAGAAAGGACTTCTATTTCACTTCTTTTTAAATGGTCACCAGCAAACACACTCAAAAATTAATCTTTCACTGCATATCATTCCAGAAAGAAAAAGTTTCATAGCAAAAAATTAAATTGGTTTAGGTACTGAAATTGAAGCTGAACAGAGATTCTCAGACATTTATTCCCATGATATAATTACAGATAAGAATGCAACTTTGCCTTTGTAGTGAGGGAAAAAGACACCTGCTTTTAGTGAGAGAACAGGCCACTGTCACTAGAAATTCTCAGTCATAAAATAGGTCATTCCTCAACCACTAAGTTCCCATAGATTTTATGAGATCTAATTGCCAAACCTCAGATTAAAAAAAAAACCAGGCAAACAGAAAGAAAGAAGCAGTTTAGTGTGATGAATCTTCCAAAATTATTTTTGTAATTCATCCTTCATACTGCATAACCAGTGCCGGGACCAAGCTCCAAGAAGCTGGGAAAAACTCTGGATCACAAGGGATGACAGTAGGCAGAGGATCAGTCCAGTGCCTAATCCTGCATGGCATAATGAACAATACATTAATGGAGTATTACACAATCTTAAGCCAAAAAATAGTTGCTATTGCCAAGGTGGTATCTGCTCATTGAGAAAGACCAAAGGACCGATTTACCACAAGACGACCTTCCTAGATTACGTACTGTAAAATCATCGGCCTCCGGCTATTTCAGTGTCTACGGTACCTACTAGATAAGAACAGCACCAAAGAATGGAAGCACTTCTACATTTGCAGGTTGTGCATGCTTGGACTGAGTGACCAACTGACCAAGGCACTTCACTCGCTCTCACAACAGCAAGTGTCTACTCAAGATTTCTTTAAACCTGATGAGGCATCGCAACAGTCTGCGTTAACAAGGTGGGTGTCTTTCGGTTCCGTTTTTAATTGAAAAGGGTTCGTTCAGAGCTGTGGATGAACGGAGAACGGCATGCGTAATTCGACTGATTCGCTGGGGTTTTTTTTTGTTATTTTTTAATAAAATGTTTGGTCATTTGGATGTCTTTGTGTTTTTTTCAGTCGAATATTTTGCACAATTTGCAAATTTTGCGGCCACGCTGCGGTAAGCAAAAAAGTCCAAAAATTTGTGGCCGCGTTGCAGCTGCAACCGATGCAAAAAAACGTGAGGACAGATTAGAGGGAAAAAGGTTCTGTGACTAAATACTGCTAATACTAAATCATCCTGAATGAAAAGTTTTGGGGAATTAAAGTTTCTTGTATTTTTTTTGCTGGAGAATTCTTCTGACATGTTCTTCTCTTAAAACCATACTCATAAAACTATTTCTACTGACGTGTGTAGGCGACTTTTGAAATATCCCCCAATCACTCTATTGGAATCCAGTCATGCATTCTTTATCTTTAGTGGCTACTTTTATCATTTTAGTGCAACACGCTGTCTTGGTAATTTGACTGGGTCTTTGTACAAGCAAGCTTTCTGTTATAGCCAAAACCTAATAACAATAAATAAATCAGATTGAGAATCCCTAATGGCAGTGGTTATTGCCAACACCCTTTTCCATCTAATCTTTTATCAAAAGCACCTTAAACAACTGACTACCTGATGAGTGTAGAATAAAAGTAATTACAGCTTCAAACCGATACTTTCAATTATAATTTGCAAAAAAACCCCTATATATATCAATAAATTTCCACTTTCTGTCTCACATAAATTGTAAATTATCCTTCTATATGGATTTGTCTAACAGTTGAAAAAGCTGTTGCAAATGAGAACAGCTATCGTTAATACCTCTGGTATACTTTTTCTTTTCGTGATCAGTTGAGACAATGCCAAGAGGTGCAATCAGTAAGAGAATGACAAATTCAAGGTAAAGCATTATCGGATTGTATTTCATTTTGTCAGTGTGGTAGCTATCCTAAAAAATATCTACAGAAAACATGCATTCATTCATCTCGTCATCAACTATCCTCCGGTGACTGAATCTTAAGGGGGGTTTCTTATTGTAGTTGTAACAGTTTAAATAATTCGAAAATCTTTCTTGATGTCATTCGTAGAATTAATTGTATGCAAATCTTGGTTTAGAGTATCCCTATGATAGATAATGGAACGGTATCTGGTTTGTTGAGAATTATTTGCTACTGGTAACATCAGAACATAAATTTTTCTATAAATTCGAAAACAATCCACCATAATGGATATGGATATGTTTAACTGTTAGGTATAGATTGCCTCCTGTATCGTTAAGTTTCGTCCACACCTTTCTGACTGGGACAGCCAGTAGGGATAAGCGTATCCCTGGCTATGAATACTGCTAGATATACAATAAAACTTTTTTTAAAGCAAAATCATATCTGTCTGTCTGTCTGTCTGCCTGTCTTACTGACTGACTGTCTGTTCAACTATCTGTCTTCAACACATGCATTTCCAAACGCCCGGGTGAATTCGCACGACAGAGGCTCCTCATAACTCGGGACAGACGTAGAGTCATGCGTAGACGACAAAGACAAAGATCCTGACTAGACTGCATGCTTAATCCTTCAAGGGTTCATAGCCACTTAGGACCACAGAGGTTCTTGCGATCAAATTTTTTTTTTTTCCTGTTCATGGGACTCGAACAGGCAGTCTTAGGGTTTATAAATGAACACTGCAGCAACTCTTCTTTGCAACCGAAGGATGGAAACCGTCAAGAAACCCACCTGAAACATGTTCGTCGTTCAAAGAGCACCTTGCTTCCCGGCTATTCGGCTCCTGACTTAAATGCTGTTGCCTGAACCAGGCTTGTTTGAATCGTCAAGAGCGTGCACACTGGGTGGCGATCACTTGTTTGTATCGGGGTAAGACTGACTGGTCCTCGGGTTTTGATGCAAAACATGCAAACCTGGAAGAAGAAGAAGTGCGGAGACAAACCTAATCTTGGCCCTTGGCGGGCTTCAACCTTTGGCTAACCTCACATTGTTGTTCGAAACCCTACAGCTCCATTTAGTCCGCCCCCCCCCCCCCTTCTCCATTCTTCGCACCTTGCATATTGTTTTTTGTTCGAAACGAACAGCCGTTTTGATTTTGTTTTTTGTTTTTGCCAATTTGCGCCAAAATCAACAACCAGTTAGCTCTCTCTCTCTCTTTCTCTCTCTCTCTCTCTCTCTCTCTCTCTCTCTCTCTCTCTCTCTCTCTCTCTCTCTCTCTCTCTCCCTCTTCCAGGCATTCAATATTCACAGACAAACAAAATACACACGACAAGAGGAACGAAATTACGAGGCTACAGTTGGGAGAGTATTGTTACAAAGATAGAACTGACATTGCGTGCTTCTCCTTAACGAAGGAAACAGATTATCATAACATAACATAACATAACATAACATAACATAACATAACATAACGTAACATTGCATAACATGTTTAGAGCGTGTAGACAATTTATGCTTTGAAATGCTTGTAATGCCTCCAAAATAAAGTAAAATGAGAAATGAGGCGAACGTTTTCACATTAAAACATCGATGGCTCTATCAAGGTATAAGAGAATAGTCTATTCGATTCAAAACTCTTACAGCATCATTCATCATAAGTGAACATTCTAAAAATTTGCTAATACTAATCTAGAAATAGGCAAACAGGAAAACTTATCCCTTATGTCTATCCATCCATCAATCTAAACATCTATCCATCTTTCCATCCTATCTATCTATCTATCTATCTATCTATCTATCTATCTATCTATCTATCTATCTATCTATCTATCTATCTATC
>JBCIKM010436520.1:0-10518 GCA_039654465.1 Melibe viridis | reverse complement strand
GATGATGATGATGATGATGATGATGATGATGATGATGATGATGATGATGATGATGATGATGATGATGATTGTGGTGGCGGTGGTGGTGGTGGTGGTAATTGTGGTGATGATGAAGGTAAGCACAAGCCAATTTCATTTATAATTAATCTAAAAAGAAAAGGAAAGTTCTGGAGCTGGAGCTTTCTATCTTTCTTGGTTTTTTAGTTATTCTAATCATAAATCTGAACATAATAAAAAAAACAACAAACAAACAAAACAACTTACCAAACAAACAAACAACAACAACAACAAACCACCCGGTATTATCAACTTGTAATATTTTTGAATGGGTCTATTACAGACTGAGTTTTTGTTGTTGTTGTTTTGTTTTTTTACCACAACAAACTAACCCATGAAAATGAAAAATAATACCTACGCAGTGGATTTTCATTTTATAGTCCAATATTTCAATCATGGCTGGGAACCATCAAAACCCTTTAATCGTGGTCCAAACATCACTACGTCCTCATTTTTCTTATCATGATACCTTCCTCGTCCTCGCAGTTTTTTCTTCTGCTGCTGCTTTTGTTGTTGCTGCTGCTACCTTTCGTCATCCTTCGTCGTGGATGACGTCCTTGTAATCCAAAGAGATATTCCTACTTGTAATCGTCCTCGTCCTCCTCACCATCTTCCTCATCCTCCTCGCCATCTTCCTTTTCGGCCTCGTCCTCCTCGTCCTCGTCCTCCTCCTCCTTGTTGTCGTCGTCGTCCTCCCCTCCCTCTCCTCCTCCCTATAAAATGATATTATAAATATCATTCTGGTCATAAAAACAACGAAAACGTTTTGTAACATTCGACAGCTTATTGACTGCTTAGACTACTTTATGAACAAGTCCCAAATTAGTAGTAAAGCAACTGAAAGAAGAAAAATAACGATTTGCGACGCACCTGAAGGTTCACTGAGAGGGAATTTTCTCCGCTCATCAATTCTTGGACCCTGTTAAATAAAATTTAGATTTCTACAAATGACCATTGAAAATGGAAAAGCGTTGGTAAACCATTATCATCATCCAACACATTTCCCAAAGACCAACGAGTGCTTACCGCTTAAATTTTGCTTTGGGCATTGGGTAAAATTGTAATTGTTGATTGGTAAGTCGAGGTGGGTCTAGTTTTAGGAACGATAATTTTTTATTTTTTAAAAAATAAAATACTTCCTTTTTAAGATGGACACCAGGTTGTGTAAATAACTTGTTTTAAAAAGGCCATGTTTATTTGCTGCCAAGTCTGAATAAAGTTTTTGTCTGTTCGGACTTGAGTGGTTATACAATATTTGTATATTCATCGGACAAAGACATACATGAAGAACTCAAAAGAATTTCTCCCCACCCCCACGAAGTTTGTGGTCCAGCTGTTGTAGCAGCTTATTCTGACACAAAATCCAGCCAATCAGAAAAGCAGAAATAATGCAATTAGATATATATATATATCTTTATGACCCTTTGGGGAGTCATATCTCTATTTGCGTAGGTATTTGAACTTTCACCTCTGATCTCTCTGTGCATGAGTAGTGGTCAGTTGAAAAGCTGTTACAATAGTAATATCTTATAATTTATCAAGGTTTTTCATAGTTAGCGAGGACAAAACAAAAATATATTTTTTTCACATTTGAGCCCGAAAAATATTATAGATTTACCAAAAAATAAAGATTTTGAGAGAGAGGATGTTGGAAGTAACTTTGTGTGTGTCTAAGTCTGATGAATCTGTATAAACAAAAACTTCAAATGGACTCACGAGTCTGTATAGACACTCCCTTTTAAAAAAGCAAGCCATCGTTTTGTTGGTGGTGCCAAAAAAAAAAATTACAAGGCTGCTCATCAGTTTGTTTGATATTGTAGTTCATCCATTACCAAGGTAGGAGCTGAGTAAACGGTGAGACTTGTAGAGGAATCCTTTTATCCCAGAATTTTGGGATCTATAGTTTTTTAAAATGGATTTCTATTTATACTAGGTAATCAGAGATCTATTTTATGATTAAAATAAAACCCAAAAATGTTAAGCTTGGCAAGAGATAGCTGCTAGCTTCTAGCTTACTTGTATAAAACTGAAGATATAATATCTCTCATAATCATTGGTTTTAAAACTCAATTTTATTTAAATCAATGAATTATTAGTTGAGAGGTATTGATCACTATTTGGCTTAATTAGTGTTTTATTCTTCAGGGCTCACCAGATAAATTTTTCAATTCAAGTCAAACAAAAATAGTTCTCTTGAATGAATGTGTCTTAATATTTCATTTTTATCTGTCAGGTGTGAGAACAGAAAGGTCAACATGTCTTCTCCCGAGGTCGAGAGGTTTGAAATGTCTGATCGGGATTTTGACCAGATGAATGATCCCACAAGTTTTAGTAGAAGAAGGCAAACAAAGAATCAGGCAACTTATGGTAAGTTGTGAAAAGAGAGAGAAGAAAAAATGTTCTCACATTTGGTTTCATCCATGAGTAGCAGGCTGTTTGATATTTAAAATGTACGGAGCTTTTTCTCAGGCGATCAAAGTGCAATCCTATATCCCTGGTACAAGCATATAAAAACAATATGGGACATGATATAGTTTTGCGGGTTGAAGCTTTTGTTGTCTACAACTAAGGGGGCCTCTATGCTTTACTTTTATCTCTAGTAGGATGCAGTTAATATGGTTAATCCTTAACCCAAGGGCACAATGCCGATATCCACGGCCATATATCAGATAGAGGAACTAGGGATACATCCTTTACGCATAAACTAGTTGTGCTGTTATTTGCTTGACACTAGTGAGTTGTGCTAATTACCCCCTACATTCACATTCATTTGATTCGTGAACATGCATTAACAAAGATTTTTTGTTTGTTTTGTGTTTCAGGTATTTGGGCTGACAATGAAAGTGATGGCAGTGGTGATGAGGTGGCTGGTCTTGGCAGCCTGAGGAGACAAACTGCCAATAGAAACGCAGGGTCGTCGAATATCAACTTTGTCAGTGGCGGTTTTAAGGAGGAAGCCAAAGTCAGGGACAAGGACATCAACAAAGATCCACTTGTGGGAATGAAAATGTTATTTTGGGTGTTACTTCAGGACTGACCATTATTCTATATTACAATATGTATTCCATATTTCCTCTAATCTTTATTGATATTCAATATTTATACACAAATAAATCTGATTGGAAAATTTATCAATTCAGGTCAGAAACTAACTCCCATATGAAATGTTAAAGAAAAGGGAGTGATGTCTGGATTTGGAATTTGAAGAGTATTGAAATAAAATTCATTTGAAGTTTTGCCTGCTGAAAGCAGTATAATGACTGCAAATTCCAGCTAACTTTAAATCTGATGTTTTCATTTTGATACCAATTCATCAATACAAGCAGGCATAAAGACTTATAATTTGATCATTCAGTGGGTTATGATTTGATATGGGATGCAATCGATTATGATAAATCGCATCATATTAGTCTCCCACCACTATATGTCATTTTTTTTTTTTTTTTTTGGCCTAAGCCAAATAAGATAAAGAAAATCAAGATAAAGAAAACATGGCATTTAAAATATCAATTCTCATTGGAATGCTTCTTTACATTTTGATTATAGCAATGCCATTTTGGGACTATATGAAAGATTATACGTTGTGTTCCTTTCAGGAAATTGACTCATGGACAGAGAGTAGACACAAAAAAGAAGTGCCAATGCCGCGTTATGTCAAAGGACATGCAACAAATGACGACAAGTAAGCTGTGTCAAGTTTTGATGTCTCATTTCCCTTATCAGTTTTATTTTTCATGTCAAATGTAAACCTTGATAAGAAAAACTAATGAAAAAAAAGGAAAGAGTGATTATACAATCAATGTAGCTCATTATGTTTGCACAGTAATGCCCACCTTGTGTAAATTAATGAAATATTAGATGTTTTGAAATGTCTGCTCTAAGAATATATATTATGTATGTTTTCTTTTGCTTTTTTTAACTTTAAAAATAATAAATTTTTAATGGATTAAAGATCTGGTAAGAATTTTTTCTGCCCCTCAGTATATTTTCTTTTTTACAGAAAATCCCTCAAAATCCCTCAAACATTCAGACTTGTAAATCTAATGCCTATTGACGTGTTTCAGCCAATTGCAAATAGAGCACCCATAAGCGTATAATAAAAAATGCACATTCATGTGCCTATTGCATCACATGCAAGCGGCAACTTAATTATTTTTTAAGGGAAAGTCTTTTATAACAAGGCACGCCTCTTCACAGCACCATGTGAAAAGGAAAAGTGAAATAAAAAGCAATCAATTATTGCTCTCAGCCTTCCAGAATGTTCATTCCTTATTGGAAGGGATTCCTTCTACTACCATTTTTTTCTAATGGGGGACAGACCCAGCCTGTTCCTATTCAACAACCTCCACAAATCACTTCACCTCCTACTATGCGGAACTGCATGTCTCACAAAGAAGCTGCTGTCATCTCATTTATCGCAGAGCATTCATTACCCTTATCACTGGCTCCTCACCTTGTTGGACTAGTGCAACTTTTGGCACAGGACCATAAAGCTTTGCATTTGCTTTCCAAGGAGCGCCAGACCCGTACCTATAAGATAAGATTTGGTTTCAAGGAGATTCAACATAAGAGACTTGTACATGAAATGAAGACCACACCATTTTCAACTATTGTTGATGAGTCAACAAACTAAGCATGGAAAGAAGAGAGTTCTCAATGTTCCTGTTTGTTTTTTTGATAATGAATTGAACTAAAGTGTTACTCATTTGTATTCAGCTGTAGTGCTAACTGCAGTAAATACTGATTCTGTGTATTCTGGCATGGTTAATGTTCTCATTTCTTTGCACCCTCTGTCATCACTTGCATTTCTTATATTTGCCGAAAAAATGTTCAGACAATTTTGTCAGAGGCTATTTACAGGTCTCAATTTTTTCTTACTTGAGGCTTTCACAAAAGCTTTTAGATAATTTAAGTTTTGTCAGGCATTTTGGTTTTAGTGCTTTTTTTATTCTTTTTCAGGCAGTTTGGCGCTTGGGAAAAATACACAAGAGGTATTGGGCAGAAGCTGCTTGCAAAGGTAACACATTTGCATTTTTATTTAGCAGTTTTTATTTAGATTTAATTCATTGAGATTTTGAATATATACAGTAAAATATATTTTGTGTTAAAAAATGTTTTGTGCATGTTGATGAAATCTTATATTTTATCACAAAATAGAAATTTAAACATTAGCACAGGGCAATTGTGATATAGAAGATTACTTTACAATAAAACTGAAAGTTGACTGAATTTTTGTGTTGATGGCTTAAACTTTTGTTCTGACCTCATGTCATGACCTTATGGACCTATGTAATGACCTCATTAATCTTTGCGCTGTCCTCATGACCCTATATGCTGAACACATGACCCTATGTACTATGTCTGCCTTTTTCCACCAGATGGGACACAAACCTGGTCAGGGTTTGGGGAAAAAAGGTCAAGGTATCACCACACCTGTCGAAGCCGTCAAGAGGAAAGGCAAAGGCGCCATTGCCTACCACGGCTCCGAACGGTCGGAGAGATCCCTCAAAGATTTTCCTGTGGTTGATAAGGAAGAAGAAGACGAGAAAGAGTTCAAGAAGCAGCTGTCTCAATGGAAAAAGCAGCCAGTAGAAGTAAGTGTCCCTTTTCTTTTTAATTTGTTATCATCTTTTTTTTAACATTGCCTTGTTGTGCTTGTTAAAAGTGATGATGAAATAAAGGATTTGTCAATGGGATTCAGTATCCAGTAGAAGTGTATGAAAGCTCATTCAATATTCAATATTCTGTTCAGTCTCATTCAATACATCTTTGTTCATCCCAAATGTGCACTTACAAACCTAATCAAAATGCTTTGCAAATGAATTGAATTATTGAATATTGTTATGCTTTAAACAATGGTCTGTGTCAGAGCCATGTGCCTTGAGACTTGTAAAAAGAAGATAGAGAAGAAGAGGTTTGATGAGACAAGTGTTACGTTTGATGAGACAAGTGTTACTTATTTACTTCACTCTTTTATTTCTTGCCTAAGATAAGATGTACTTTATTGATCTAACTGGAAATCATACTGTATATCACATTTTCATAATGACATGCACATAGAAAGATACAATGACAAGAAGCTAGTTGGTAAAATCTCTGGCATACATTGTTAGTAAAACTACAATGTTTGTGGTTCACTGCTTATTTTAGGGCGCCCTGACACCAAAAGATTTTGAAGAGGAAAATGAGATGATGACTGGTGCACCAGTATTTTTTTAATGACGCTCGGTTCAACTCTTTTCTGGTTAAGGTAGACAGACACGAACAGGGGTCTATTTGTTAAAAAGTTAAGGCTCCTTGTACAATTGCTGGTGACCATTCAAATCCAACAATTTTGGGACAAGTATGTGGGGTTGGATTGTGTTAAAAGCACTGGAAAACTGGACAAACAATGTCCTGACGTAGCCCCTTGGTGTGTCCAGGTGTTTGTATAGGTTCTGTGTAAAAACAAGAATGGCGTTGTCAACCCCATATGTTACTTTTTTGGCGAACTGAAGATCATTAAGTTGTGGTCTGCATTCTAGATGGCATTTTGCTGCAATGGGTTTGAGGGCCATGGGATGATAGTCGTTTGCTTCCTTTGCTTGTGGTGTCATTGGAAATGGGACGATTTTTGACGTTTTCCAGACCTCGGGTAGCTGCCCAGTAGTAAGAGATTGTTTGAAAATACTGCTGATGTCCGACAGTTCTAATGCGCATATTTTGAGAACAGTTGCGGAAATTTGGTGTGGTCCTCAAGCTTTCCCAGGCTTAAGCTGTCTAAAAACATTGAAGACTTTCCCAGGAGTGACTGGGTATTTCCGCCTCTATGTTTAAAAGCTGCTCATTTAGCTTTGCTAAAATCACGAGAGTAGAAGCGAGCATAAAAGTGGTTCAGGTCGTTGAGGTAACCTTTCTCCTCCCCCTTTTCAACACTTATTAGTGTTTGAACCAGTAAGATATTTTATTTATATTGTTCCAAACTAGTTTCATGTCATTCTATTTGAATTTTTACCCAATGTTATTCTTGTATTGCAGCTCCTGGTCTCAAATGATATCTTGCAGTTCTTTTTGCACGATTCTCCTGTCTTTAACATTTTTGTTTTTGAAAGACAGCTTTTTCTTGCTGAGAAGTTTTTCCATCTCCTTTGTGATCCATGGTTTGTTGTTTGCATAAAGTTTAGCCTTCTTTGTTGTAATGAGAAGCTCTTTCACCTCCTTCATGATCCACGCTTTATTGTTTGCATAGAGTTTAGCCTTCTTTGTTGTAATGTACAGGTTCTTGCAGTATTTGGTAATGAAGCATTTTAAAGGCGACCGGATGTTTCTGTGAACATTTCCCAGTCAGTGCTTGCTTGGCAGCCTCTCAGTTTTTCTATGGCGTCAGTATCCCATATTTGTACTGTTTTTTCAATCACAGGAGCGGATTTTAATCTGGTCATGGAACTGGGCATCTTAAGCACCATGTTATGGTTGGACTCTCCGGGGGGGGGGGCAAGCTGTTTGGATCTGTCGTCATTTTTTACATTTGATTAAAACAAATCCAGTGTTCCGTCATTGCGTGTGTGACATGTAATATGTTGGTGCAAGGCGAACGAGTTGTCCAGTGGAACATAATTGTAGTCCCCTGTCATGAGCACAATGCTGTCAGGAGATTACGTAATTTGGACATTCAGCTTGTTGGTTAAAAGTTCAAATGCTGTGGGGGGATGGGCAACAGGTGGAATATATACCACATTGACACAGCTACTCAGTATGTGTTCTGTATAATTATGTTATGCCAACTTTTATGTTTTGTTTATAAACAGAAACTTGTGAAAACCAGACCAATTCTGCATAAGTTGGCATTTAAAATTTATTCCTCTCTAATTCATTAACTGACACTAAGAGAATATGCTATAGATGCAGTGCCGAGATAAGTCAAAGCCATAGAAAGAAAGGAAACTAGGGGAATTTGATCTGTGGGCCTACCAACTAGCTAAGCTTTGTCATTTTGATCAGGTGAATAATAGTAATTTGTACTTTTACAGAGAGGTTTAAAAAAAGTGCCTTTGAATGATCTGGATTTCAATTTCTGGAAAAAGGCAATTAATCTCTTTGATTTTCTTGTACTCACCTGCTGTATGATGTTGAAATGATGTCTAATTGTTTGTCTTATCCTCTGTATCATACCCAGGGCAAAAGCCACAAACCCAAGTACGTCTACAAAACAGCTCAGGAAGTCCTTGACACAGGAGGCAAACAGCGTAGGAAGCCAGTGGAAGTTGGTCCCAAGGTCAAGGTCATTGACATGACCGGAAAAGAACAAAGAGTATTATCAGGTGAATTTATAAAAATGTCCTTATTTTGTTTTAACAAAAATTTGAACAACTTTTTAAAAGAAAAGACACTATGGGGATTTTGCTTAAAAGCTTCCCATATATATTTGTTGTTCTTTAGTTTCACCCTAAAAGGTTGTATTTGCTTTTTCAGTGTTTTTTGTAAACATAAGAGGACCAATAAATGATGAAATAAAATCAGGTCCTGAGAAAAAGATGATACATAGTCAATGAAATGGCTTAGGTACAATGCCCAGAAGATATAGACATGGAAAGAAAGGCAAAAAAATTGTAAGAACAAAATGAAGATTGGGAAATTAGAAGTATGTATTGCTTTGTCTCTCTTTAGCACTTTATGTAGATCATTTCCTTTCCTTCTATGGCTTTCCTCTTTTCAGCACTGTAGAACATCATTTTCTTTCTTTCTATGGCTTTGTCTCTTCTCCTCACTGTACCTACACCATCCCTTATCTTTCAATGGCTTTATCTTTTCTCAGCGTTGTACCCACATGAATCCTTATTATTTCCTGGAGTGCTATAGCAGATCAAAAATGATTATGGTAACTTGATGCCCTAATCTTTGTTATTATCACATCTCCTCCCACCAGGTTATCACGCCATCGGTAAAAGCCACGACAAGCCAGATGAGGAGGAAGACATTGTGGCGGAATCGCGTCCCAGGGAGCAGTTCTTCAGCATGCCAGAGCTGATGCACAACCTGAATCTCCTGGTGGAGATGGCTGAGGATGACATCATTGCCAACGACCGTCAGCTGCACCGCAATGCAGACATGCTGGTCACACTCCAACACGAGCAAGAACGCTTGGACTCCGTTGTTTCACAGGAAGGAAAACACATGGAAAGGCTTCAGCAAGTGTTAGATTTAGTTGTGAGGTAACATACCTTTCCCTTCTTTTTGATACTGTCCTGATTGTTTTGTATTGCTTTGATTTTTTCTGTCTTTTTCATCTTGCCCATCTCCCTTTTTCTTTCTTTGTTCATTAAAATGATTCTCTTAAGGGTTTTGATGATGTTTCATTTCCTTTAAATTTTCTGACCCCCTTTGAAACTGACTAATCAAGCATAAAATCATCAATGTGTTGCTTTTTCGTTGATAAAAGGACAAAAAGGTGTTCTTATTCAATAAGTATTTAATTGATATCAAGTTGAAATTTCAAAATAAGAGCAACCAACCTGATATGGCAAAATTTATCATGGTATATGTTTTTAGATTTTCAGACTTTTCATTAGGACTTTTATAATAAATAAATATTAGTGAATATAAATCTGTGAAATTCAACCAAGCATATTCTCTCTCATTACTCTTATTCACTCTCACTCACTCTCTCTCCAAATAATTGTTGTTACTTTGTTTCTTGTGTTCAGTAGATTGTTGTCAACCAGAAATCAGAATTCCTTTTCGAAAAATAAAGATTATTCTTATTGTAAACCCAAATGAGAAATAAATTAAAAAAGGAAAAAAATATTTTTTTGATTTTTACTTTCTTTCTTTTTCTCTCTCCAGTTGTGAAGAGCGTAGCAAGCCAAACAGCCGAGAACCTCTCACTCTGGAATCGTGTGCCAGTGTGTTCAAGCTGTTGCAACAAGACTTTTATGAAGAATACAAACTATATGATTTATCGTCCTTGGCAGTAGCCCTGGTATTCCCTTTGGTAAGAAATGCTTGTGTTTTTGGGGTTTTTTTTGGTCTATTTTCTTATAATACATTTTCATCGTTCTAAGTGTTGCAATACAACTTTTCAAGGGGGATTCATTTTGAAAGGTGATCGTTGTGCCAAAAATGCTGATAAAATAAAGGCTTTGCCGTCCAAGCTGACGCTTGCTGTAAACTGCACATCTCGTCATGTTTGTCTCATGTAATCAGGGCGTTACACCAAGGATATTCATTTTCTCCAGGTTTGAGGACAATAATTTTTTTTTATAAAAAAAACTTTGAAATACAAATATTGTACATGTTGTCGTCTTGTAAATGGGAGGATTTTTTGTTTGTTTTTTGTTTTGTTTTGTTTTTATCATCAAATTTTGAAAGCATCTCTTTTGCTGTGAAAAAAATAAATGCAGGAGAAAGGAGGAGCAGGCACTGGTAATAGATGAAAATGAATAGCAAATAGTATAGACACAGTGCCGAGGTGAGTCAAAGCCA
>JBCIKM010436409.1:0-10519 GCA_039654465.1 Melibe viridis | reverse complement strand
AATGGGGGTTGCTTTAACAATAGAGCCCATTCAACCAACTTAGTATCTCATCTGCAGAGAGGCAAGAAACTGCCGTGGGTCCTCATTGACTATTATGCTGTTATGGAGGATAGCTATTGTTTGTTTTAACTTGGGGTAAATTATATCTCTTACATTGTAAACAACTCTCTGAGGCACCAATACAATGTGTGTTTGGAGTTGGAGAGATGACATTTATTTTTAATGTAATCATCTTTTTGCTGTTATTTCTTAGAGCCTGCTCCCTCTTTTAACCAATCAATCACTTTGCTTTCCCTTGGATCCCTGTATTACCCTTGTGCATCATAGCGATAAGAAACAGACAAAGAAAGCCTTTTATGTGTTCTCAGACTTGTCAAACAATCATGAAAACCAAGACTCCACAAAAATTGTTCAAAATCTTATTTTAACCTTCTTCTTCTTCTTTGGATAAATTTATTTTTAAAACCTTTGATATTTGTTTTTGTAATTACATGATATGCACAGTACCCTTGGAATTTGTTTTATTGAAAAAGTAACAAAAATCCACTCAATAATTGTTCAAATGTGAAAGTTTATTAAAAGACATCTCACACTCAAGCTGTGTGCTTTGTTTCATTTTTCTCACATCATTAAGTTCATTCTTTCACTTAATGTGTTCTCAATTTCTTCTCTCTTATCAGTCTAATATTTTCCATCTAGTCTGTCAGTCCATCCGCCTATCTGGCAGAGTCAAGTTGGCACCAACCCTCAACCTTCCTTCACTCCCTCCCTCTCCCTCTCTGCTGTCCTATCTGTCTTTTTGTTTCCATGTCTGTCTGTCTTTTTGTCTCCATATCTGTCTGTCTGCTTGTCTATCTGTCTATCTGCTCTCTCTCTCTCTCTCTGTCTCTCTCTCTCTTTCTCTCTCTCCATCTTTTCAAAATCAAAGCTTTTTCATATTTTCATACGAGTCTTTGTGTTGTCCTCTAGATAGTTTCCCCTGGCCGCAAGGCTACAAAAACATGTCTGCAAAATAATCATCAAACTCCTCCTCCCTGGAAAAGAAAAGAAAAAAAAAAAGTAATAAATAGGCCTGTCCACCTGCAAACAAGAAAGTGTTGTGACCTTGGCACCAGTGAAGGGAATTATAGATAATTCATCAAGTATATAAGCTTAATGCCATCAACAGGAATCACCCATGTTGTCCATGGAAAACCACAATAGCCCTGGCAAGGGCTCGAACCCACACCCTTCAGTGTGTGAGTTGAACACCCTACACAATGAGCTGTCAGGAAGAGAAAAAAACATGACTATGATTCTGGTAGTACCAGAAGACAGACAAAGGAGCGAATAAATGGGGTGATGTTTTTTCTATTATAACTGTAACACTTTCCCCAGACCATCTTCTGATTTGATAAGATTTTTTCTCTTTTACGTTAAAAAAAATTCAAATAGGCATGTCCGCCTGCTAACACGAAAGTATTGTGACAGTATTGTGGCCTAGACACCCACGTAAGGAATAGATTATTTTTCAAGCATAATATATTCAAAGCCAACTGGAATCACCCATGTTGTCCATGGCAAACCAAGATAGCCCCAACCAGGGCTCAAACCCACACCCTTTGGCATGCAAGTGAAACACCTTACCAAACGAGCTAGCGGGACATCTTTACATTTACCATATTGGAGATGAGATAAGACTTTCACATACCTAGGGCTAATATGTAATATCCAAAATTACTCAATTTCTATATACTTCTTACATTGCAATGACCTGAAAGGCGAGCATAAACAGTTATTTCGAATAATGAGAAAACTTTCAGCAGCGTTTCATCACTTGTGGAATCACAACTTATTTCCTATTTACCTATTTTGGTTCCATTACAACAACAAACATGACAGATCCTTCCCCCCCCCCCCAAAAAAAAACAAACAAAAAAACAAAAAACAACCAAACAAACAAAAAAACAAAACAAAACCAAAAAACAACACCAAAGCCAAACAAAAACACCAACAACAAAAACCTTGCACATACTCGTGTACAAGTTTTATTTAAAAACTCTTATCAACTTTTAATTGCAGATAAGTTTGCAGTTGGTAAGAATATAAGTTTCTCTGCTATCTTCAGTAAGAACTGATAAAGACCTAAGAAGGGATCAAGGCTTGACTGAAATCATGAGAAAAGTAAAAATGAGCTGATTAGCATGAGCCCTTGGGTAAGGACTTGACAAGAACCTCACTCTATCAGAAATGGCAATAATGCTTGGATTCCTTTTGATTTTAGAAAAAAATTGTCTTTGTTCAACCAACTGTAACAGCCTCACAGGCAGGATGTACACATACCAGGTCTCCCAAAGTAGATGAAACTTGTTTAAACCTTAATAACTTTTTTAATTGCCCACCAATCATCATCAAAATTGATCAAAAGGGAGATGAAACCTTGGCATTGTACATTTTGTGGGTTTCTTCATTTTTTGATTAACCTTTTTACTGTTATCAACTTTACAATGTCGTGGACAGACACCCAGAAAGCATTTGCTGTGCAGAGTTACAGTGTGTGTGAGTGTGTGTTTTTTCTCTATTATTGAACAATAATCAACTTAAATAGCTAAGGAAGTAAAAGACATAATTTTTCTTTTTTTAAGTTAAAATATAATCGAAATTTTTGTTGACAAGAGATCAAGTAATTGCACCAAAATTTTTTTTTACAATGGCGTCATTTGTTTTATGCACTGTTTTTGTCTTGGGAAGATTTTTTACTCATAATGTGAAATCAAAAGCACAAAAAAAATGTGTTCGCTGAGAAGGTCCCCATATCAAGTATCTCATGCCAAAGTTCATAAGTCTTAAAATAATATGGTTAAGAAAATGAAATTTGAATACAGTTAATGTGGTTCATGACCTATATCAATTACCTTGACTTTTCCTCTGTGAGAACAATTGGTTTCTTCCACACTTCCTCGTCACCATCATTGTCATCTCCTGCAGTTTCCTCCTTGCTTTCTTCCTTATTGTGCAATGAATTACTTCTCGAGGATTCCCCTCTTTCCTGCCTCTCCTCTGATTGGGAAAGAAAAAAAAAGAAATTAAACTTCATTCAAAAACATCTACATTCATGACTGCTATGGCTTACTCCCTGCACAGTTAATGTTGTAACACAAACTCATTTCACTAGGTAGAGTCCACAACTCTTTTTTTTTGTGGGTTTTTTTTTTTCCTTTGTAATAGGAAAGAATAACATGAAATTATCATGATGAAATAATAATCTTTTTGATCCATTGGCCGGCAGTTTTAGAATTATTTAAATGTAAACCAGAGGCATCTATATATTTTTTGAGCAAGGGATTTCTAAAGGCATGCTCATAGCCGTATGCCATGCACATACTTGGATACACAGTCGTTGATATCCAAGTCCTTAGGTTGAAATCTAAAAATGTGCAAGAAGTCTGAACTTGCAAAAAACAATTTACATGGACAGAAAGCATTCAGTTTAATGTCTGGGAGTCCGTGAAAACCCCTTCTCGATCAGCAAGAATGCAAATCAAACTGATCGAGAAAATGACCGGGTTCCAGAGTTAGAGAATAAAGAAAGAAATAGTAGCTCAAGGGGATGACATGGAAAACGAGAGGATCAAATGATTAATTAAGAAATGAAACAATAAATAAATTAAAAATAAAACTGGCTCGAGCCCCCACCCTTCTTTAAGGGAAAACGTTACTATCAAAGACAAGGGAAAAGGTCATTGAATGTTACCACAAAACTCTTTAATAAAACTATACCCGCAAATCAAAAACAATCAATAATAATCATAATAATACAATACTACTCATCTAAGACACAATACTCACAAGCAGAACTAAGAAATAACACTAGCTTTCCTATAATCCTAACATAAAACACTCATACAGGTAACAAGCCCAGCCAAACCGCCATCCCTTAGAGACAAGAGTGATGTCGTTCAATCCAACAACTAAACGTAATGCTTTCACACCCACACACATTAAAATAATGAACACGTAGATAAAAAGGTGTGAACCAAAAATAATTAATACAAATAAGCTCATGGTAAATTCCCGATAATGGTCAACAAGTGACCATTAATGAGGGGTTTACATCCCGGAGGAGAAAAAGATGTGGAAAATAAGTATTGCCACTTCAATGACAATGATTACCCTTGAATTTGAAAATAAAACTTGTAATGGTAATTTACCTTTCTTCTTTTTCTTGTGGCTTTTATGATGTTTTTTAGAAGATGAAGAATTTTTTCTTGCAGTTTGAGCAATAACTTCTTTTCTCCTGAAGACCAAAAAAGCCAAGCGTAAAAAAATGTTGAAAGATGATTGTTCCTAGAATATATGTAAGGAACTCTAATGCTAAATTTAAAGTATCATAAAATACTGAAAAGTGAAAAATATGTCCATCTATTCATTGGAAAATACTACAAAGATCAATTTGTAAGTGTCAAAAGCAAAAGACTTACATGCCAAGATGGTTGTATATCTAATCAAAACAATGTCTTATAGTGCTGAAAATAAGACAAAATTCCAATAGCAGAAAAGTGGTGTTAGATTTGCTTACTTGTGATGGTAGTTCAGCATGTATGAACAATCTGGACAAAGTCCTTGAAAGAGAAGATGAAATCTTGTAAAACACTCAAATAAATTTTAACTACAATTCAATGATTATAATAATCAAAGTAAAATTTCTATGAAAACGTTAGACTATAACTGCAGTGAAGTAGTAAACCTTGAAATACTCTACAGATTCAGTGTTAATCAAAACCATTAGAAAAACCCTCCCACACACCATTATTTTCTTAACCTTCGGCAATATCATTATCTTGGAAAAAAACATTAATTTAATTTACAGAAGACTAAATTTACTCTTTAGACAGAAGAAAAAAAAATACTCCGCAACAATTAAGCAGTACATTGGGATATAGTCCAACTAATGGTTATTTCATCTTACAAATTTGGAAATTCAAAGCCTGATTAAGGTTTTTATTAAAACTTTTCACACTGATTCAATTCCATTCAACTGAAATTTGATGATATGGTAGATGTCTACTCACTTAATTTGACCAGTGCATTCTTTTTCTCCCCTTGCTCCACATAGCCAAAGTTGACCTCCCAGCTTCTTAGACCCTCCGACTCTGAACACTTTTTGTTTCCACAAATAAACTGACCTTTGAAAAAAAAAAAAAAAAAAAAAGCAAAAAGGCATAGTTATGTACACCTAAAAGTCTAGCAAAATATCATTTAACCTTATGAAAATGGGCTCTTGAATTATAAGCCAG
Organism: Melibe viridis; assembly: GCA_039654465.1. NCBI lineage: Eukaryota > Metazoa > Mollusca > Gastropoda > Nudibranchia > Dendronotidae > Melibe > Melibe viridis. Next base: position 5,243 of record JBCIKM010436409.1, on the reverse strand, counting down.
TTAGCTAATTGAGCAAGAAGTTTTGCCAAGATGCATCAAAAACTTATAAAGGGAGATGGAGAAAAACAAAAACAAACCAAGATGACTCGAAAAAAAAAGTAATACATAGTTATACACCCTGGTGGATAAGCACTATATAAATGCTATCTATTATTATTGCATTCAAAGTGAAGGCCAGTTCCCCTTGAATCAAAACAAGACTTTCAACAACAACAAAAATAAAAATCACAGGATTGATATCATGAAAAAGATTCATAAATCCATTCCAATTTTTGTTCATATCCAATTCAGTCTGCAAAAATTCTCAATTAGACTACGGCGTTTAATGCTACATATGATCATGGTGAGATTTATACAAAAATAGTAATAAAAAAAAATATAAAAAATTTAAAAAAGCATTTATATAGCACATATCCATGGTCATCACCATGCTCTAAGTGCTTTACAATACCATGATATCCCTGGCAGACAACCCGTGATGAGACAAGCAGCCTGTTAGGCGCTTTACAATATTCCAGACAGAGACAAGATTATCTGATCAACAACCAAGGGGACCTCCGAGCTTTACATACATATCCGATAGCATGAGGGAAGTGTCGTAAAGTGGCTTACCCAAGGGCATAACGTCAATGGCCAGAGGGTAAATGGGACAGCTGATCTGGAAAGTGACCCTATGCATCACCACTCCAAACACTGGCCATGATCGTGATTGCTTGACTCTTGCATGTAGGGAGTTGTGTTAACCACTGAGCCATCGATGCCCAAATAATGATTGTTTAAATGCACATTAATGGAAATATGGGATATACAAATATGTATTTTTGTCATTGTTACCATTGTTGACTCTCAGATTACAAAGCTTTTGTTATGAAGGAAATTGGAGACCATGAGTTTACGGAAATGTCTGTTGTAATTTTGGAGCAATATTTCGTTTTGGGGATTAATGACAAAAACCTGTGTGTAATCATTTCCCTGTTTCAATTCTTTTTTTTTTGTTCAGACTTATATAGTATTTTAGATAAATAGGTATCTTTATTTCATTTTACGCTTCATATGCTGTAATGTTGTTCTACTAGTAGTACATCTACAATTCTAACTTTTCAAAAATCACAAGAGGGCAATGAATTAAACCAGTTACCTTTCCCTGAAATGACTTCTTTCTCTATTCTCCACCTCATTCCAACCTGTGGCAAGAAACAGTACAGTTAGGCCACTCTGTAAATGAATAGCTAGTTTTAAGATTGAATTACACAGAAAATCCACAATAACTGAAAATAATCATGATAATTTAAACAAGAGCAGATTAAAGAGATAAATGAAGAGATTAAAGATTAAGAGATTATTAAAATGTACTCTGATGATATTCTAACATTTCTCAAAAACTGGTAGGAAAGATAAAATCAAACCATGATTAATGATATTGAATGCATCACCGCTTTGCCGCAAGACTCCTGTAACTTACAAACGTAACTGACAGTTTTTTTGCTGCAAAGTGACAATATCTTTCAGCTGACAAATAATGTTGTTTTGCACTCACTAACCTGAAAAGAAGCATAAAATCACATCAGTCCACATCAATGTTACAAATTTCATTTTGTTCTTATTTTGGAGTAAAACCTAACAAATCAAAAAGACCACATACCTTGTTCTCTTTGTACCTACTCAAATCTGCAATGCAGTATTCTTTGAACAGCTTATCATAGTACTTCTTTGCCAACTTTTTCTCCCTGAAGCAAAACCAAAAAAAACAAAAAAACAATTGCTAAAAACAAAAAATAAACCCAGAAATATTAACATACTGAGAAGACAAACAGTAAGGAGATCACCAAATAATGTTGGACATTTTATCTTTTCTAACAATTTGATTGCTTTGAATATATTGCAAAAAAGAGAAACCCCGTTAAATGACCAAACATATTGATTGATTGAAAAATTGTAAAAAAAAACAAAAAACAAAGCAAATAACAACCCAAAAACTTTTCAATGCAATTGTCACTTTGGGATCTTAAGCTGCAGATAGTTTATAATGAAATCAACCAGATAACCATCTCTTTGAAATTAATGAAAGACATTTATTTAGAGGGCAAGAGAAAACAGCCAAAGAAATATTGAAAACACTTAACGCTAGAATTTTTCACTTAGCTATTATGATCAAATCAACCATTTCAGCTGAACTCAAAAACAATGGCAATTGGCAATGTGAGTTTTTAAATCCAAAGAAATTGCATATTTAAACAAACAAGAAATCTCTAAAAAGAAAGAAAACAAAACCAACAAACAACAATACGACTCATCAAAACTTTTGGCAGAGGTGCAACAAGTAAAGCACCTCTGATGAAACAAATCACATTTAAGACGAACATTATCACTGACAGCCAAAAAATTATGCTATGTCTGAGAACTGATCACCCACCATGATGTTTGACTTTCATCTTCATCTTCATCCCACAGAAACTTGTGATTTTCTCGTATTACATCCAAATCTGTTCTATCTTTGGATCTGAAATTGATATTTTAAGAGGGTGATAATCAAAGGGAATGAGAATTTGCATAAAAGGAAGGAATTAAATCCAGAATGATATTGAACACCATGACATTCTTTAAATGTGATAAAAACTTTTGAGATATTGCTCGACATTGCTTGGTTCTATGATGGAAAAAAAAAGTAATCTACAGAATTTTTCTGAGCACAACAGTGGGTGTGAAAAATTAGCGAAAAATTCATTAAAATAATATGTCACTAATAACTGCCATTTTGATAAATAACCTGCTGGAAGCATTAATTATGTGAATGCAATGTATGCTAAAAAGGAACATTTCATGGAATTCATGTGCCTTTAACTTTTTGTTTTTCTTTGCAAGTATAATATTTCAAAGTTCAGGAAAAAAAATAGTGCTATAAAAATGTTCAATAAATTAAAAAAATATAATTTCTATGGTAACAAATTTAAGAGAGGAACAATTTAAAGATGATACTTACCTGTCTCTTTGAAACTCTTGTGTGCTCCCTCCATAATATAGAAGATAGTTATTAATAAATTCTTTGTGTCTTGTGTACTTTTATATTGTTAAGGATGAGTCTGTAGCCAACAATCTCTGTTAAGGCTGACATTTTTTCCACAACTACTTTCATTCTTCACTGTTAGAGAGGAATGATACATTATTGAAAAATGATAACAACAATACAACCAATGTCCAATAAATAAAGAAATGCTGCTTCAAGATTGTCTGTGAACTTCTATTCAATATTTGGGTAAAAAAAATAATAATGATTAAAAAATAAAAAGTCATCTTTCCTATCCGGATATATTTTTTTTCAAATACTTTCCCTAACTTTTCAAAAGGATACAGCATCTTTAGCAACGGCATGGAATCTATGAATTTTGCCCTCTTCTCTGATAGGAAGAGAGAAAGAGAAGGAGGAAAAAGAGAGAGAGGAAGTGAAATAATAAGATGAGTTAGTCATAATCTTAATGCTTACAACATGCAGAAACAGAGGCGCTCTGCTGAAATGCACTTCTGTGAAAAGCATTTCTTCAGCAAAAGGGTACAAGAGAGAGTATGGAGATAATTACAAAGTCTCTCTCTCTCTCCCTCCCTCTCTCTCTCTCTCTCTCTCTCTCTCTCTCTCTCTCTAAATAAATAAATAAATAAATAAATAAAAGAAATGACCAACGGTATCATTTTGGCAAAAATCTTCACCTTATATACTCATCTTCCATTTCCCTTTTGCTTGGTATTTTCTCTCTCTTTCTTTTTCCTGGAAGTAGACCTTTGTAGGACTGCCTGATGCAGAAAGAATAAAACAAAACTATTCACTAAGCCACCAAATTGACCTTCAATAACATTGTTCAAACTCAATGGAGTTGTTCTGGATTATTTACTTGATAAAAACTGTCAAGAGCAGAATCCCTTAGTTCTATCACACATTATGGTCAGTGCCTAATGGTGCTTTTCTTAACAAACTTCAAAAATCAACTTTGGATCGTTGTTTTAATTAAATTGTATCTCCACTTTTCTTTCAGATGTCAAATAATTTTGGTCAAATCTAAAACAACTTGATTGTACAACAGTAAATCAAGATAAAAAAGATGAACAGCCATGACCAATGACCTACTACAATTTATATCTAGTTTTCATTTTTGCTTGTCAGGCAATGTTAGTTTTAAAATAACTTAGTTGTAGTCTTATCATGCCTTACCAAACATCTAATATGAATTTTGCCATCTCTTTTCATTTCTAGGTAGGATGATAAAATAATTCACATTGTTGGAAGACAATTCTCAGATGATATTAAAACTTCACATTTTGATAACAACAACAACAACAACAACAAAAAACTCACTCTCTCTCCCTCCTGTCCACATCTGACTCAAATGCGGAATCATATCCTCTGTCCTTTGGTACCTAAAAACATTTTAATATTCATAATTAGGAAAGGAAAATCTTGAAACCGAACATTGTATCATGTTTACTGTTGTTATCATTCAAGAAGAGGTAGGAGAAGCACTATGAAGCTTCTCATAACAAATTTCCTTTCTCATGGATGAACAATAGTCCTATATTATTATCTTTATGAATGACAATTAAATATAAAGTGGGCATGGACATGCTAGTGTAAGCAGCGTATTATGGGTGCCTCTCAGTCATACAAGCCTATTTTGAAATTGACACTGGGAACTGCCTACATCATCAATGGTATTTTTTGGTGTCTTCTTCACCGCAGTTTACTGAACATTTGGGTGTATCTCCCCTCTTGAAGATGATCTAGTAAGACATAGGTGTGGAAAATCTTTTCAAATGGGTGAACTGTGGTAAATAGGATGAAAATGAATTCAAAAGAATGTAGGACAAGAAGGAAAAAATTCAGGATTTGGCCGTTTGACAAGAACCAGTGTTTTAAATACCCCTTGTTCAAAAATAGCAAGTTGCAGTGTATTCCATAGATACACGACAAATTCTCAAAACTAAAAACATGAGTGAGGAAGAATGAGAACTTTAAATCTGGCTTTTGAAGACGGCCTGCAAATGATGCACCAAGCCTGTTAGCTTCGGTGCACCTAATATATTTCAAGCAAGACCATTATCTAATATGGCAAAGAAAATAAAACTATGGGTATGAATAGACCAAAAAGAAAGCCTCTGCGACTAGTATATATGTATATGTCTTCTTCTTCTTCTTCAATTATATCGACTGACTCAGTGGAACTGAGTATTACTGTCGATGCGAGCATAATTTAGAC
>JBCIKM010436299.1:0-10519 GCA_039654465.1 Melibe viridis | reverse complement strand
TATGAAAAATTTTAATGAACAAATAACCGATAATTGTGCAATTTCAAAGCATACAATTAGCTTTGCTTTTTTTAAAAATAAGTTTGCCTGGCGTTGTCTTCCGACTCTATAATCTAAGTGTTTTGTTAAAATTTTTACAGGATTACACATTTTCAAAATTTCAACTAGGCAGGTCTGTCTTCTTTAGAATACTGTAAGTTTTAGATGCTCATTAGCCATTTGAATTAAGTTGGGCAGTATCTATTCAACTATAATCAAGTGCAACCTGAACTGTCTCAAACAATTTTTATTTTTCCCTCTTTCAGACCTCTAATGACAGAACTGTTCAAAAGAAAGCCTACAGGGTGTTAGAGGAAATGTGTGGTAGTGAATCATCTGACTGTACTAAATTCTTAAAATCCAATGCCGATGCCATTAGAAGCACTTTGATAAAATCATTGTCAAAATCTGGTCCGTCAACCAAAGCTGTAAGTATTTTTTTTGCACTTCACAGCATACTTTTTCTTCTTTCAATGACTAAGAGGATTATATCTATCTTTATCATAAGAGTTATACTTTTCAGTGGTTTATTTTTTTCATTTTATTTCTTTTTTTTATTGAGGGGTTGGGGGGGGGGGGGAGGGAGTTACAGATTGGAAGATCAGGAGTGGGGTTTTGGGATGTGTTACATCATCCAATCCAGTAAAAATGTTGCGTGTTATGGTTTAATCCAAGTACTCAATTTTAATTCCACAGCCAAGATTGAGGTGCCTTGCTCACATCTTTCGGAAATTAAAAAAGAGTGATGCTGATTTTATGATGGCAGTTTTACCTGAGGTGAGATATTTTAACACTCTTATCTAAGAATTGTTTCAAAGTTGCTATAGTATTTTTAAAAAGCAGGATAATTTCCATCCTTGCATTTTGTAGGTTAACAAAGTGTTATTTCTGTATTGCTTTCAGGCCATTTTGTGCACCAAAGAGATTGGTGCCAAAGCTCGAGCTGCTGCTTATGAACTGATTGTAGTAATATCTGAAACTTTCCTACAGTGGAATGCTAATAAACCAGAGAAAGGTGAGAATCTTGTTCCCAGATCTAATTTGTAGTTTTTCTCATTTTCATTTCATACTACGTTAAAGAAAGAATATGGATTATGTCAATCCCGGTGGGAATTTTTCTTCCTCTTTTCTTTTCTTTTCTTTTTTTTTTTTTTTTAAAAGCAAAAATCTTCTATCAAGTTTCTTTTTAAGTATATTTTTTAAATTGTTTTTCCTTCTTTAGGAGTCAAATATACCATAGAATTTGGGTCCTTCTTGATTCTCCTTATCCAGGAATACTCTGGATATATGTTTTGATGATACTATGTAAACTTTTTAAAGTGTTTAGCCTGCCAGAATATGAGATGCACTCTTTTCAAATTTAAAATAAAAAAAAAGCAAATTACGTAAATAGAATTCCATTACTAAATGTTCACAATTGAAAAAAAAAGAGAAATTGTTGAAATAATGATATTGTTGTTTTTTTTAATCAACTTTTTTTCAGAATATGGTGTTAAAAAAATGATGTCAGGGGAGAATCTTTGCCTGTTTTTATAGACACATTGAAGTGGATGAAGCCAAGGGAGAAAAAAATTATATCACTCTGTGCAACACTGATCATGTATTTTTATGCCATCTATTTATCAGAGGCGCTTGATGACTTCATCAGCAAAATCAGTGCTGGTCTTGCTGGCTCTCCAGAGATGATCAGTGCCACTGTTTTAGCTTTGACTCGCATTGTCTATGAGTATAAAGGTTAGACTCTTTGATTTTGTATGTCCTATCTTAAGCGCTAGATTGTAGACCAGTTTCACAGTTGAAGATAAGATCAGCAATAAATGAAGTAAAGAAAAAACTAAATTATTTATAGAAAATTGCTTTTTAAAGTTTTTATTTCCAAATGTTCAAGGAACGACCAATTTTTTTCAATTATGTAGAGAAATAGTCCAATGGTGGTGATATTTTCTGATAAAACTCCCTCTATCCAGACCATTTAGCTCAATATGTATACAGCATTTTAATCTATTTTTAAGGTAGTTTAAATTGAGATTCAACATGGTCATCAGACTAATAATGTACATATTTTCCATGTAAGCTAAAAGCACTGTCTTTCTCTAAATTGTACTCTTTCATTTCTTTCATTCAGCTCGTCTCTCAGGTTCCTCATTAGATTTCCTGGTTAAAAATATCTGTGTTCTTCTGGGTTCCAAGAATAGGGAGGTGATAAAGACTGGTTTGGGCTTTATTAAAGTGCTTCTAACTGCGTACGACAACACAGTTTTGGCCGCTCATCTTAAAGATCTGGTTTGTATTTCATGAAGTTACTTAGCAATAATTTGTGTAAATGGCATTGTTGAGACCTTTTTTTGTTCCAAACCAAATTCAGTAAGTTTTATTATTTAAGATAACTGGTTTTTTGGGTTTTTTTTTTGTGTGTGTGTGTGTTTCTTTTTTAATAATAAGCTTAGGCTTAGAAGGACAATGTTTCATGCATTGTCTTTTAGAAAGGATTTAAACCAAATATACAAAACAATTTGATAGCTGTTTGTTCAAGTGCAGTTATCAATTATTTTGGAGTCATTAAAAAAAAAACCCAAGAAAAACAACCTAGAGATTTTTTAATTTCTGTTGTTATATATATATTTTTTTTTTTCAGCTCAAAGGAACTGAAGAAATTGCAGTCAAAGGAAACACAAGGAGATTAACAAAGATAGTATACGTGAAGCTCATCAAAAAATTTGGGTAAGGAATTGTTCTGTTGAGAATCTAAGATACTCCTTGTACTGACAGATACATGTTTGATTTGTTGGGAAAGTCTTAAAAAGAAAGAATGTTCCTGTTGTTTGAGAAATGGGAGATAATTTTAAATATTTTGTATCGATAACTTTTTGTTGTCTTTGCAGTTTTGAGATAATCATGAACATGACAGATCAAAAAGTGCACAACCTTATAAAGAATATTCACAAAACTGAAGAGAGAGCAAAGAGGCAGTCAGAATCTGGCATAACAGAGGACGAGGATGAAGAGGATGATGATGAGAGTCCAGTGAAAGGTCAACCTGAAAGGTAATTATTGATTGTTTAGTATGAAATGTTGAATATATTTACACAAACCAAGATGTGTTGGTAGAATATAACATGGTCTTGAATAGTTTTAATGTATATTTATTGACAGTTGTTAAACGGTCTATCCTCATTTATTATGGAAAAACAGCCACTTCAATACATGCTGAATACTGTAAGATAGGATGTTCCTTCAAATAGTTTTTTTGCTTTGTATATAATCAAAATCATTTTGACAGGGCGAGTGAGTGATATAAGTTTTTTTTTTTACATTCAGTATTTCAACACCCATCAATCTTTTGTAGAGAAAACCTGCATTTGATTGACTATTGAACCTTTTGATTTGGTTTTTCAGTATCGATGAATTGCTTCAGGATACTGACTCAGAGCTGGAGGATGATGAAAAGTTTGACAGGCTGAGTCACAAAAAGGACAAAAAGAAGAAGACACACGGCAAGGATGCCTGGTTGATGGACACTGGAGAAGATGAAATTGTCGATTTCATGGATCCGTCAGCGGCTAAACATATTCTAAGTGAGTAAAAGTATAACCTGCTGTTGACAACAAATATATAAGTTAACTTTCTGTTCTCGTCTTTTACTGTTGTTGACAAGAAGTTGATGTTTAGGAAACTTCTAAAGATGCTGTTATGAATCTGGGTTGTTTGAAGCTGTCACATGAAATAATTTTAACTCGCGTCATGTTCAGAAATATCGAAAACGTCATCATTCTTGTGTCCACAAGTTTAAATGTTAGCTACTAAACCCTAACCCAAGCCTCCTGTTAAAAATTATTCAGCTCATCAGCAACAAAACCTAGTCACTAAATCACTAATCTTAAATCACTTTATTACAACACCCTCAAACTGTTTATTACAGCCACCAAACCTAAGACAAATACTAGAGAAGAGAAGGAAGGAAAAGCTGGAAAAGACAGAGGGTTTAAGATGACCCCAGACGGACGACTTATCATCACCGAGAATGGAGAGGAAGAGGCTAAAGGTGAGGAACACTTTTTCTTTTGTTATTCTTCAAATTTTTTTTGTTTTGTTTTTCTTAAAATTGTTAAAACATATTTTTTCCCCTCATTTTATAAAATGTAACATATTTTATGTGAATCTGAAAGTAAATATTATGAAAAAAAGTCTTAATGATTTTTGTGATTTGTGTTTTTTTAAATTGTTTAGAATGACTGAAAACATGCAGGGTTGCGAAGGCACCTGCTTCCATGGCTCAGAATTACACAATTAACTATTTTCAATGGTTAAAAAACAACAAAACTGATGTGTAATGTCGTTCATTTGTATCTTTTCGTTGTTTGAAAAAAAAATCAGGTGGGGCACAAGACTCAGAAGATGATGACCTTGATGACTTGTTCAACCAATATGAAGGCATCCAGGTAATGTGGGTTTCCTGCTCATGAATTTAACACCCTGACATACAAACTACACTCATTGAGAGTTGAGTGTCATGATTTTAAGAGCAAAAAGAAAAAGGAATGGCCATTCCGAATTTTCTAATTAATCTTTAGACTGTTCTCTGCTCTCCACTGAAATATTTTTACTGTTTGCACAGAACAAATCAAGAAAAAGAAAAAGAGGCAGACCGGTTGAAGAGGATGACGATGAAAATGACTTCAATCCTTCGAGTGCTAAGTACAAAGGTGAGATCTCCCGTGTTTTAGGTACACTGATTTTCTTTAATTAATTGATTCTCTAAACCTGATGTTTCTCCAGATTGTTAAAATATTATGAAGAGTGAACTTTACCTTTGATTTCTCTCATCATTCACTTTTATTTGCCAGCTTATAATGGATAAAATAACAAGGGTCGTGCCTTGATGGTGTAGAGAAACACAACAGGCTTGGAGGGAACAAAAATATGTGATGAATTTTGCTTGACAGTTAAAAGAACTTAACCTTTAATTCACTGTTTGTTTGTTTTTTTCATTATACAAGCCTTGTTCCCTGACTTTTTCATTAAAGATCACAATTAAGCCCATACATCCTATGTTTTGTGCCGTCATTTCTATGTTCATTATCCAACATTGGTAAAGCAGTGGTGTAGGGAAATAGAGGAGCAGTGCAAAGCAGCGCTATAGTGACTTAAAGGTTAAGCATCTCACTCCCCTTTAAGTCAGAGTGTATGGTGAGAGCAGCGCTGTGTTGTGTAGCTAGTTAGTCACCTGATTGTGTTGGATGATATTAAAGTCTCTTTTTTTTTTTAACTCTTTGAAAGATGAAAGTACTTTTCTCTTTTCAGCTGGTGGCTCTGGTATTCACAGACCGATCGCCAAAGCTAAAAAGAGTGCAGCTATAGGCTCAGAATACAAATCAAAGGTTGGTATGATTTAGATCTGTGTTTGTCGTGTCAGTCGTCATTTAAACTTGCAACTGTATCTTTCTTAAAATAATGTTTTCTCTTCTGGGCAGTGAATGAACTTTTTTTTTTTGGAACATTTGAGATTCCAATAAACACTTTTCTTGGTAACTCTTCATACAGTTTTCAGTAGAAATGTCTTGAACCTTTTTACATTGAGATCCAAATCTCTTTGACCAGATGTTTGCTTCAGTAGATATAACATAGATTGTGATGTAATGATTCAAAATGACAACTACTCATCTTTTATTGGTTCCTTAAGAAATAGGGCCAATGAAAAGAAAAGAAAATGCTAAAAAAGGGTTTTGGACATGCCCTACAGCACACAAAAGTGTATGATAGAATGGCACTTTTGCAAGATAGTTGAACAACAATACTGACTAACTTCACAAAGTGGTTAATGGAATTATTTTTTGTCTTTCTATGATCAATCAAAATGACAGAAAGCTGGAGGGGATGTGAAGAAAGCAGGGAGACCAGACCCGTATGCCTATGTTCCCCTCAACTTTAACCATCTCAATAAAAGGTAAGGGAAAAAACCCAAAACAGTTCAGTTATCAGAATCTTAATTAAAGCTTAAATTGTAGTTAAATCAAAAAATTTTCTTTCAATGAAGAAAAAACAAACAGAAAATTATTTATTTAATTGAGTGATGTGATTTTATTTGGAAAATTCTATTTCCAACATTTTTGCTTTGAACCAAAGCATGGTCATAATCTTTCAAGAAAATATTATTACATTTTTTTGCTTTTGCTGTAGTGATTATTTTTTGAATTCATGCATATTTTGTGTTCCTTTTTTTATTTAAACAATCTCTCTTCATCTAAATTCATTAGTTTTTAATCCCACGTAACTTGCTAAGGACTGCATTTCCTTATGCTATGCGGTTCGCAAAGTATTTAGAAAAAAGGGTACCCTCCATAACAGAAGAAATAAACTCACAACTAAAAAAAACCCACCTCACCCCATCCCAGCCATCATCTTGGAACTTTCAACATGATAGAGATATATATGTTTCCCTAATTAAGATTGCAGCTGTCTTCGTCAGCTGATTGTTTGGAGGAGGGAGGCTGAGAGATATCACTTCATTACATGCTCAATAATCTAAATAGGTTAAGCAAAACCACTCTTTTTTAATCTAAGAAGGCCTGTCTAAGTTTATCTGTCACCGAATCACTGTCATCAATATCATTTGTAGTCCCATTATAGTCTATTCCTAGGCTGCCTATTGAATTATTAGAATCAGTTATATATCACAAAGTTATCTGTATTTGAATGATAATAGTGTATGGAAACACCCTTCTGACAGGTGGAATCCATTTTAAAAAGTAAAAGCGGTTGTTTCCACTTACTATAATTAAAAAACAATTTTTTTTCAAGTAAAATTTAACAGATTTTGATGTAAAAACTTTAAGATTGAGGAGAGTGCCTACCAAGTAATGGGAAGTCAATCTAGTATTGCAATGCTGGGTTTGCTTTGTTTTTTTTTTTTGTGTGTTTTGCCTTTTTAGTTGGGTCCACTCAGATGCCAACTGAGCTGGCATTTGCATTGGCAATTTAAGGGCTAAAAATATGGATTTTGTTTAACTTACATTAGCTATTCACTCCCATTAATATTTATCTATTCCATCTATAAATGTATATAAGTATAAAAAAATAAATTATGTGCCTTTCTGCCCGCAAACACATTTGTGCCATGGGGACCTAAGAAGATTATTCATTGGGCTTAAGCTCGATGGCAACCTGAGTCCTCCACATCCAATTGAGCAATATCCCAGGAAATTACAAAGCGCCATAAGGGAGATCGAACCCTGGTTGCAATGGTTTCCAGTGAAATGCCATATTCACTAGGCTACTCCTCTTCTTATGCATACAAATGTTTATATAATTAATTTAGTTCAAATGTAGCAAGATCTCCATGCAAAATTTCTTGACCAATTCTTTTATTAATGAAAATGGAGGGCAAATGAAATTTTTTTATATGCCTGCAAGATCTCCATGCAAAATTTCTTTACCAATTCTTTTATTAATGAAAATGGAGGGCAAATGAAATTTTTTTATATGCCTGTATTTAAAGTTGCAAGGAGTTTGAAAGGGACCAGATAGCATGTCATGCATCTATGCAGCACAAGTCAACAGGAGTAAAGAAGAAGAAACAGGACAGAGTTTTGATTAGTCTGTAGAATGCTTGTGATAAGCATTGTGTACATCAGTTTAATGATATGTTTAATAAATGAATTTACTGTTTTTCCATTGCAGGAAGCAGATGAAGGCTAAAGGGGTGTTCAAGAACCTTGTGAAAGGAGCTAAGAAAGGAGCAGGAAAAGGAGTGAAAGCCAAAGCTCAACAAGGGAGGAGGAGATAGATTAGAATTGAGATTTCTACCAAAGATTAGTATCGACACAAAGAAGATTTTAATGTAGAATTACATATGGTCGGTGTCTGGTGCTAATAGTGAAAGTGGCTGACGATGCCTTGCGGGAAAACGGAGAAAGAAAAAACCCATAAAACATTACATACACGGTCATAACCGACATAATTGTGGCGATGATAACAGTGTATTTGGCATTTTCATGGAATTTGCCTGCATTTTTTGTCCACATTGGTGATATTTTAGGCTTTGTTTCAAACTTCTAGTTCTTAAATATTATACAAAACAAATTGTTATCTTTTGTTCACCTTAAACAATCAATATTTGTTGAAAATCAGTAACAACTGTTTCCTCTTTCTCAAATGGTGGATACACTGTTAGAGCACTGGCACTTGATTCAAATGTGTCGTACGCTGTCATATCGCAGGATTGTTTCGGACCAAATGTTTCTTGAAGTAACTTGGAATTTGTATTGGGGGTTGGAATTATTTGGAGATTAGGCTAATTTGGCGCTTCCACGGTTAGCAAGCATCGGACATTGATGATATTGCTCGCTTTTTTTTTCAGTCTACTGTGATGTATTTTGGTGTCAAACAAATTTCTCATGAACTAAATGAATGTTATAGCTCTTTAATATCAAGTGTGATAATATGCTGAATGTGGCGAAACAAGATTCTCTGTTAACTGCTTTTGGTCACATTCATGAAGTCTTTGCTTGAGAGGTAGTTGTTTTTTGGCTTGCAAAAAAATATTGATGCTAATATTATTGGTGTTGATTGTTGCATTCAGTTCCAGGCTCAGCATGAGTAATCCTACAGTTTATCACCTGAACTTTCTCTAATTTTAATAGAGGTTTTTTGGGGTTTTTTTTTAAGGAATTAACTCCCATAACAATGATTGGGAAAAATATTTAAATCTTTGCAAAGTCAGATTTTCTTCTAGAAAACTAAAATTATCTGTTCAATCTTGATGTTTCTTTCTCATTTGATGTATGAATTCCTATTGCTTGTTAACTTCATGCAATTTGTTTGTGTGAAATGTACATACTGTACCAAAAATAAAATAATGGAACTTACTTGCAGTCTGATTTCTCCTTTTTTTTATGCTCTGTCTTAAAATAAAGGGAAAAGAATTTGGAATTTGAAAAGGCCTTTCTCAGTAAACATATTGAAGTCTGAGAGTCTCTCATACTATTGTATGTCAAAACTGATATGCATTATATTCTTGGTTATTTATTTTTTGTTCTAAATAGCTAACAGTTTTACTCTGCAAAACTTACTTTCACTTTTTACCACTTTTGGCAGTCTAACTTAAGAGGAGTTTCAATGTTACATATATGAGAAGTTGCTGGAAAAGTCCACGGTTTCAAAATGCTACTGCTAGTATTGAAAACAAAAACCTTTGTTTCAAGGGTTTGCATTTCTTTGAGAAAATGGTGTGTACATACTGTAATTGAAATCTAAAAAATAGTTTAATTTCTTTTCTCAACATCAATATCAGTTATTCTTTAATCTCTTACAAATATACACAGAATCTGGATGTAATAAGAGGTTGATAACATGTTAGATAAGCTTTAATGTAGTTGTTTAGGACTCTTGTTTGTATTTTTAATACTTTGTCTGTCTGTCTCTCTCTCTCTCTCTCTCTCTCTCTCTTTCTCTCTCTCTCTCTCTCTTCCTGTGTGTGTGTTGGTTTGGTTTGGTATTGGTGTGAGTGTGTGTGTGTCTTGGTTTGGTATTGGTATTTGTATAAAAAAAAAAGAACTTCCCTCTGATAAATTAACTCATTGGTCTTTATCAATGAGCAGATCCCACCAAGGCAACAGCAACTATTGTTTGGCTTAAGATCGAGTAATACCCCTTATATTCCTCATTATGCCATGCAAGATTAGGCACGGTGGACTGATCCTCTGCCTGTCCTCATTTCTGGATCAAGAGTTCCAGAGTTCTTCCTGGCACCTTGTTGCTGGGTCCTGACACAGCTTAGGCAGTATAAAGGGATTTGGATAACAAAACAAAAGAAGGAATTCAAAGAACACAAAAAAAGCTCAGTAAGCAGCAATTAATTTTAGTAACTGTTTTGTTTATATAAAATGAATGAAATGTAAAATCACCACACACACACATTCACAAATCAGCTTTAATATGGACATTGATATACTTCATCTTTCATATTCATCAAGCATTTTCACCTTCATTCTGTCGTTATGATACATTTTCTTTTGAGAAGAAAATAAAGAGGAGATGATCAGCAGACTAAAGTACATAATATTATGAAGAAAGCAGTGAACTCCTCGAAGAATATAGCCATCAAGCTAAAATCATGAACATCTAATGTTTTTCTGTAAGATTTTTTTTTTCAAATTGTATATTTTCTGAAATAATAATTGATGGAGCTAGGCCTGCTTGTATTCTAGATTCTATCCTTACCAGCCTTTAGTTTTAATGGAACCCTCGATTTATTAATACTGTGGCTATTTGTGTACAACAGGTCTATCTCCATGGCAAAAAACTGGCTTCCCACCATCACCTCTTCTTATAAAAACTATTTTTTTTTTACTTACACAGTAGTCTCGGGCATGGACAGACCGGGAAACCTCAGTTATGGACTAGGATGTTTTTGTTGTTTGGGGGGGGGGGGGGGGGGGGGGGGGGGGGGGGGGGGGGGGGGGGGGGGGGGGGGGGGGGGGGG
>JBCIKM010436193.1:0-10521 GCA_039654465.1 Melibe viridis | reverse complement strand
AAGTGGAACATGCAAATCTACCCACGCCGACTTGTAGATGAGTCATGTAAGGAAACTTTAAATGGGTGTGTGTGTGTGAGTGTATGGCGTAATAGTCACAAGTGACTATCACAGAAATAAAGTACTGGCCTCTCGGCTGGCAAATTGACTTTACTGCGCAAAATGTTGGTGGGGTGTGTTAATTTATACTCGAGGCTGAGATGTACCAAGGATCAACACATGACAGAGACCCAGATGACAGATCTCCCTTGTGGTATCAGTAGAAGGAGTTTTCATCTCTATCTTTTATCCTTCACACTTAATCACTTAACTTTGTTTCATATCTATGTCCCTTGAATCCTGACTTTTCTACAAATCTTTTTATGAATAAGGGGTTGTTCATAAAAAAAGTTTATAAAATATTAATTGTTCAACCAAATTCACTGAAAATAATACTCAATAGGTTGCGAATCATGGACAAGAGGAGTTTCTGGCCTGTATTATAATTGAATTCCCTCATATTAGTGCCAATATTGGTCATATCTGGAGTCCCCAGATGACTCCGTCACCACAGGGACCAAGTCCGATATCACAATTTACATTGGAGAGCACCACAATCGTGATTCTCATTTTGAGACATCAATTTTCATGTCTAAACCACTAAGAGGGTCATAATCTGGGTCATTGAATAAAGATTATCATTTCAATCAATCAGATTTTGCTTTAAATCAAAGAGGTTTGAGTCGCATTGCTAGCATCAACAATTGAAACTGAAACGAAAGTGATGAGCACGTTACCTTGTCACAATCAAAAGAGGAGGTATATCCTTATGAAACCAAATCAACTGACTTAGTGTGAAAGTAGATATGTTCTTGTGTCTAGAGAGTCGTTTACAAGTTCTCTCCTTCTGCATGCTGTGTGGTAATTGGCATGGTAAGTCACAGAGAGGATATGGAGTAGTACAGTACTCACGGGATATAAGCACACCGAATTTAAGCACAGTACGCAATTAAGCACGGCTAAGGCCAGTTACCGAATTTTTACTGTATAATAAGTACTAATTTAAGCATGCGAGGTACGTATTTAAGCACGCATGGAAAAGCGAATCGTTAACAAATTATTTGAAAAAAAAAAAAAACCCAGAGCATCTAAATTTGAGAATTGTAGCAATCCAATCTAGCCTTCTGTTTTTTACATGCTCTTATCCCACCCCTCTCACTATACTACATTACAAAACCAACCCCCCCCCCCCCCCCGCAGCTCCTATCCGCTGCAACGGTGTCACTTTATGACAACTGGGGCGTGCCACGTGACCTTGCATTGCATCAACCGTACGTCGTCTCTGACTGTGATACACAAATTTATTAACCTTGCTGGTAAAACAACAACCAATCAATTGTGTTTTGTTTAATGCCTGTCCAATCAAATCCCATTTAACAGTTAACAGTATGCTCGTATTTTTGACGTCATTGATCAGCTGAATGGCCCAACATCTCAGACATTGTTTGGCACGGTCGTGACTGAAGTGCAACATCACATCATGTCTACAAAGACTGAATCATCCATTACCGATTTTTTAAGAATGAAATAATAATGTTGATAAAATTAAATCAAAAACGTATAAAAAACAACAAAAATGGTTACACTGTACTGTACGTAGTTCGTGTGCGCATGTTTGTTCTATTGTTCTAAGGGAAGTAACACATGAATAAATTTACACACATCCTTATTTAAGCACGCTCGGATTTAAGCACAGTTTTAGCCTTCTCCCTAGACCGTGCTTATATCCCATGAGTACTATACAGGCAAAAACTGAAAGAGTGAATTAAAGCAGTCTAGGTGATTAAGTGTTATGTCTTCATATAATATGTTATATGCTGGTTGTCTGCCAAGGATATGGCCATGTAAAGTACTAGAGTGTGATGATGACAATGGCTGAGTGCTATATAAATCCTATACTTTATTTTTACTATTATCATCAACTGTGATTTGACCTGGTCTCCTTTGTCTGCCTCACCCATGTAGGGTCTTGAGACGACCCTGTTCACCAACAGCATTGGGCCAGTGCTGATGGCCAAACACTTCCAACCGCTATTGACCCGAGGGGATGGCCTGATCGGGAAGCCGGTGGAGGACAAGAAGAAGAAACACACTGCAGTCCTGGTCAACATGAGTGCCAAGGTTGGATCCATCACAGACAATGGTAAATGCCCCATGCTGTACCATATACTATACTTGAGGACAGAAATAACGCACCACTTTTTAGAGGGCCGTGAATTTTTGTATTGTTGACCAATGTCTTCATGTTATATATAAATAAAAAGAGCTATTGAAGACCTATCCGACCATATATATATGGTTATATAAAGTTATGTATAGATATAAAACTAAGTTTTTGAGAAATATAAGCACCTAGTTAATCGAAAACTGCATATGTCTCAAAAACCAAGATTACACAAATTTGCTCTCTAATTTCCAAATTGTATTGTTCAGTGTTATGGCATGAATATCTGGAGTCAAAATGATTATGAGAGTTTAACCAAGAGACCATGTCCAGCCAACTTAGGCTTTATTAAACTGGTTAGACGTCAGAGAAAGGATTATTTTCAAGATTGCTGTCACAATATATAAATCTCTAAATGATGTCTCGTTACTGCCTATTTATCTGAACTGCTGAGTCCGGGTTGTTCACTGAGATCCATGGACGAAAACCTCCTGGCTGTACCATTCTACAACATGAAAATCTGTGAAAGATCATTCTCAGTGGGTGGCTCCAAGCTATTTAGCAGTCTTGAGGCTCACACTAGGAAGTCTGAAAATATCAACGACTTCAAAAAATCCCTTAAAATGGAACTTTTCAAGAAATTTCTAAATCATTGACCTTTTTTAATAAGCAACACATTCCTCCTCTCCCCTTTCCTTTCATTTGTCTATTATTCAAGTGCCTTAGAGCAAAGAGGATTCCGATGGGCTATACAAATGTCTTATCATTATCATTACTTTATGCTTTATCAATCGCATCTATAATAAATTTTCAAACTGTCTGTCTGTCTGTCTGTGGGTCTGTGTGTTTCTGAACTGCTCTACCCAGAGACAACTGATTTTGACAATTAAGATGTCAAATCAAAGCTCTCACTCCGAGGAATGTCTATGGGAATTTTTATCTTAATTAAGGCAAGGATAACTTCACAAATCAATATTTTCCATTTTAGTAGGGCAAAGAGACAATTAATTTAATTGCTGCCATTTTTGAGTCCCAATGCCTTGCTTGCACGTATGTTTGCGACTGGCATTAGGGGCTTTTGTATGCGATATCACGCTCAATGCTAGTGGTGGAACTGTCCTTTCTTACCTGCATGGGGAAAGGGGGGAGGGGATGGGTAATAATTTAGTGGAAATAAGATAAAAAAAGAATGGTGGCGGGGGAACCGAACAGAGCACTCTGGAAGATATTTGCAATATTATCACCGAACGGGTTGTGATGGATAGGAGATATTATAATTGCATCATTGGGACTTTCTCTGTTGAGCAATCTTCGCAAAGAAGGTCTCAGTCTCATAGCAAAGCTCTCACTTAAGGAATGGCTATTGGGAATTTTAAATTCATTTTTTTTCTAATTAGTAGTAAAGCAGAAAAACAATGAATGAGACAATGCTATCATGGTTGTTGGTGACACAGTTTTTTATAAACAAGGGGCAGTGCCTTAGTGGTGCATGACAAACTAATGCCAGAACCTCTTGACGACTTGGATGAAGGCACAGAGGGGGAGAGGGGTTGATGTAGTGGAATTGAGACTGGTTTGGGATTCAAAAGAAAAGTAGTTTGGAGTTCAGCAGTGGAGGCTGCTACGTGGTTTCTTGGTTTATAATTTTGACTGGGAAGCCAGTGTTCAGTGGGTTTTAGGGCCTTCAAAGGTTTAATGAAAAAAATTATTTCCACCACTTGTCTCTCCAGGCCTGGGTGGCTGGTACAGTTACAGGATGTCCAAGGCTGCCCTTAACATGGCCACCAAGAACCTGAGCATCGAACTGGGTCGAGGTCAGCGCAAGGTCGTGGTCATCTCGCTGCACCCAGGGACTGTGGACACGGAGCTGTCCAGACCTTATCATAAAAATGTCAAAACTTTGTTCACCCTGGAACATTCTGTCAATCAGATGATGGACGTCATCCACTCCCTCTCTGTCGATGATTCTGGGATATTTTATTTGTACAATAAAGAAGTCATGCCATTTTAAAACCTGGAGTGGAAGTCTTTTGCTTTCCTGGGAACTTTATGTCATTGAGTAAAATTTATTTCTGTCTCTCATTAACAACTTTGCTTTCACCTTGGTGGACCTGTTTGTGAATAATACGATTGTTATTGTTAGCCTAGATTTTTCTATTTTGGTCTTCATCCCACTTACAACCTCAGATGGGCAAGAAGTCTGAAAAAGCCCATCAAACTGATTGTTTGTTTGTTTATTGGAGGTTTTAGGGCTCAACAATGTAAGGGGGTCATAGAGGAGCCCAGGGGAAAGTAAGATGATAGAATTTATAAATAGAGGGAACAGTTCAAACCACAAATAGCAGAGAGATGATTTACAATAAAAAATAAATATCTCTCAAAACACATATCGACACCACAGAGGGATGATTTATAATGACAAAAAAAATATCAAACTAAGCAATGGCCATCATCCAAACAGCATTATGGTACAGGAAGACCCAGGATCTTTAAACTCCCTTTGTGTACAAAAGTACCCAATACTTTTAACTTGTTTTGTTTATTGTTTATTGGAGGTTTTAGGACCCCACGACTCATGAGGGTCATAGAGGAGCCCAGAGGAGAGTAAGATGAAAGAATTAATTAAAAGAGGGAACAGATCAAACCACATACAGCAGAGAGA
Organism: Melibe viridis; assembly: GCA_039654465.1. Classification (NCBI taxonomy): domain Eukaryota; kingdom Metazoa; phylum Mollusca; class Gastropoda; order Nudibranchia; family Dendronotidae; genus Melibe; species Melibe viridis. The sequence continues at coordinate 5,656 of JBCIKM010436193.1, read as the reverse complement.
TAATTTACTCTAAAAAATAAATATCATCTCTCAAAACACATATCGACACCACAGGGAGATTACAATGACAAAAAGTATCCTCTCTCCTTACAAAACTAAGCAACAGCCATCACCCATAACAGCAATATGGGAATGGAAGACCCAGGATCTTTAAACGAGCCTTTGTGTAATAAAATACACAGTATGTTTAACTTGTGACCCTGCAGTTATGCTTTGTGTACAAAAATACTTAGTACGCTTAGTTTGTGACCCTGCAGTCATGTACTGCCAAAAGGCATGAAATAAGGGATGAGCACTCAGTTGCAAAAAAAGACAACAAAAACAGGACATTACAGTATAGAAAAAGGGAAAAAGTAAGACGATAGCTTCAGTGTAAAAGAGAAGAAACAGAAGAAGAGCTCACCAGGGACTCCCACCAACCAACCGCCGCCATTGGAGGGCTTTCACCTCCTACCAGTGTGCAGGGACCTATGTGCTTATATTCCCCTGATCCCCACGGGGGGCCATCAATGTGAAAAATAAATGTCATCTCTCAAAACACATATATCAACATCCCAGAGAGATGATTTACAATGAGAAGAAATATTATCTCTCCTGACAAAAAAACAATGACCAACACTCATGACAGCATAATGGTTCAGGAAGACTCAGGATCTTTAAACCCCCTTTGTGTACTTAAGTACTCGGGAAGTTTAACTTGTGACACAGCAGTTATGTACCAAAAAGGCATGAAATAAGGGATGACCACTGAGTTGCAAACAAGACAACAAAAAGAGGACATTACACAAAAGGGAAAAAAGAAAGATGATAGCTTCAGTGTATAAGTAAAAGATAATATTCAGATGTAGAAGTGCCCACCACACCAGGGACTCGCATCAGCCCCCCCCCCCCTCCCCCCATTTGGGAGGCCCTGCCTGCTACATCATAACTCCTGAAAGGCAAGACCTCCCATGGAATGTATGAAATACAGGATTGCAACTCGTCGATTTACGAAAGAAGACAGATGATTTGAAGGATTTATGGTAATTAAAGGGATGCAACTCTTCATTTGTAAGATCATCAACAATGCTTTATCTTTTGTGATGCAGACATTGCAAGAACCTCAGTTATCAATTTACAAGAGGAATGTTTGGCAAAAATCCTTACACCAATATCTAGTAGTAGGAAGAAGATAAAATTTCGACATTTCCAGAAGAAAAAATATTCCAGTCTCATAAACATGTGAAAATAAAAAGGAAGGTGGAAGGCGCATATCTTTGTTTATGCAAACAAATACATAATGCAATAAAAAATTTCAAGATAAAATATAATTTCAAAATTTTGGAAATATCTCTCCTGAAAATCAAACTCTATTATACTATGTACCCAACAGCAGAGAGACTTCTTCCCATTAAACAATAAAGAGTATCTAAGTAGACTGAGCTGTCGGCTTAAAAAGGGGAAGGAGAATTTAAAAAAACAAATTAAATGATTTGGGCATAAAGACCAAAACAAACCAAAATAAAATCATGGACAGCTTGACCAGCTCGTTTATCATCGCCTCCGGTAGGATTTTAATGTAAAAAAACACATGAATGTGACCCTTACATTTTGCCTGCATGTATTACTTGTGCTATGAAATGTTAAAATATTTGGGTGAAATTTCAATGATGTAAAATAAAAATAGAAATACTGATTAGTGAAAGCTGTTATAGCAGCTTACAGTTACTTACTACACAGGACTTTATTTTGTTAGCTGTTAGCTTTGGGGAGCCCATGAACATGATGGCCATAGAGGGGCCCACGGGAAACAAAGAGGACTGAAATAATTAAAAAGAGAATGTCAAACCACAAACAGAAGAGAGATGGTTTACACTAAAAAATTAAATATCTCTCTAAACACAGATTGCCACGGGGAAATGATTTACAATGAAAAAAAAAATATCATCTCCCCTAACAAAAATAAACAATGGCCAACACCCAAAGAGCATAATGGTCCAGGATCTTATAAAAAAAAAAAACAACCTTTGTGTACTAAACTATTTGGCACATCTAACTTTTGATCCTGAAGGTTTTTTGCATTGATGGAATTGTTTGTTTGTTTGTTTATTAGTGGTTTTAGGGCCCCATGACACTCGAGAGTCATAGAGGAGCCCAGGGCAATGTAAGATGATAGAAATAGAATTAGTTAAAAGAGGGAACAGATCAAACCACAAATAACAGAGAGATGATTTACATTAAAAAATAAATATTATTTCTCAAAACACATATTGACACCACCGAGAGATGATTTACAATAACAAAAAATATCATCTCGCAAAACAAGAATAAACAATTGCCATCACTCATAACAACAAAATGGTTCAAGAAGACCCAGGATCTTTAAACCCCCTTTTTGTACAAAAGTACTCTGTACGTTTAACTTGTAACCCTGCAGCTATGTACCAAAAGGCATGAAATAAGGGATGACCACTGAATAACAAACAAAAAAAAAACAGGAAAGAGTGAGACGATAACTTTGGTGTAAACGATAAGAAACAGAAGTAGAAGTGCCCACCAGGGACACCCGCCAACCGCCCACAATGATGGAATTACAGGCAGGATGACCATTGAAAAGCAGATAAGTATGACAGGACAGAAAAGGAAAGGGGAAAAGTATACAAGATAAGAAGTAAGAGAGCCCGCCACATAAAGGAAGCATGTCCGTATCCATTACCAGCAAGTGAATACAGTACCATCAAACTATCAATATTCAGCAAATGCCTCAGTGGTTTGGGTTTAAAAAAGTGAACCAAATCCAATGACTGAATGCTCATTTCTATAAATGAGCAAATTCAATAAAAAGTAGTTGGGTTTGGGGTTTTTGTAGAAAAAACAAGATTTTAAAAACTTGGTCTTTGTACAACCTTATGCTATTTGCTGTGATGTGTTGTTTGAAAACAAGTTGGAAACAAAAAGATGAAATTTAAAATATCTCTGGATTGACTTGAAGTTCATGGAATCCCAGAACAAATCACTGGCAGCATCCCTCAAGCTGACCAGAACCAACTGATGATCTCAATGCAACAAAAACACCACAGCAGACGTTTCAACGGCTAAGCCAACATTTCTGGTCTCGTCAGATACAAAATTCTCGCTTTACATAGGTTTGGTCATTATACACGTCACCAAGAGACAGAATTATTGCGTAGGAGGCATTACTTTTCAAGCATCCCTTTAGATATACTGAGGATAATGTCACGACTTAATGCCAATCTATGAGTACGTTACGATACAATGGTGCAAATATAAATTCTAAAACTTATTATATGGGGTGTAAATAAATAACTATACTCGTCCTGGATAAACACATGAATAAATTGTACCCTTAATAATGAAAGCAAGCATTAACTTAACATTTTAATCCTTCATATTTATAATAAAATTTGGAAACAAGAAACCCTAAAGCAATTGATGAACCTATCTCTAATGTACAATAAACACTGTCATATATATGTAATAATAATAGTATATCGGGTGAAGAAAAAAAAAAAATGTGCTGAACTTTTTTTAGACTAATAATTACTCTGTAACCATAGACTCTGTTGAACTGAAATTTATCATGCTTAAAACACAACTATATTTGTGAAAAAAAATATCAGATGTGTTTGCGACAGCAGTTTGTGTAAGGGTAGATCTTTAGATTTAGAGACAATATAATGGCTGCAGGAAATTACGGTTTTTAACAATCCCTTCATGAACATTTAAAGATCCAAAAAACGAATAAAAACAGAAATCTCTTTTTTTGCAACAGCTCATACAACTATACAAGTTTTTGCATCATAAACTAGAATAAGAATGAACCAACCATTTTTCTACCATGACTGTGATGTCATTTTCACAACGTGAAAATTGAGCTTGGGCCAATTTTGACTTAAGAATTAGATTTCACTCTTTCATGTCAAAAATTCGTCTTTGTCTATTCTCCTGAAAATGAAAATGACATCACTGCTTTAAAAAGCTTTGCGGTGTGTATTTGACATTTTGCATACAACAATCCTAATTGTTTCTCGAGGTAATGCAAAAATTTTTATGTTTCTATTCTCATTATTTTTCAATTTTGGTTGATTTAGATTAGAGATTATTATTAACGCATTGATATTGACTAGAAACAACCGTTCTTTGAAAAATTACTGTTGCAAACGTGTTCGTGGATTGATTTCTTTCAATACTATAATATTATGGTAATGTTAATATCGTGACACTTTAGAAATGCTTAGTTTTTAGATTGATAGGTTAGGTGGCTACAAAGTTTAAGTTTTAAAAGTTTGACGTGGGTTTTTTTTGTGTATAAACGGAAAAAAACCAACCACACCAATAATAACCTCCCTAAAACACAGCCAAATTTTACAGTGTTAAAATGCATTGGAATATTTTTCTTTCAGCCCCATATTTGTCAAATGGGCCTCCCGATCCCAGATAATAAATAATGAAAATTGGAACACCACGGAACACAACAGAAGAGGGGTAAAGTAGAACGGTAGACCATTCTCTTCACTACAAAAAATAAGAAACACAAGTAGAAGATAAGCTCACCAGGAACTCCCTCCAACTGCCCTACTATTTGTTTTACAGAGAGAAAATGAGATCCAGCCATCAGTGATTTGCAGTGGGAAGGGCAAGTTGTGGGTGCATTCAAATCAAATGTATACTTGCAAAGAGTGAAAATTGAAACAAGTTAAAATCTCTACCTATGACTTCTTGTTATAAGGAAAGTATGTAGGTACTTTGAAGCAAAATGTTTCAAAAGATCTGATTTGGGCACTTGCCGAATTATATTTATAGGTGGCTTCAGGGCTCTGCGATATACAGGGGTCATAGAGGGGAATAAAATAATGGTTATAATGAATGGCAGCAGTGTCAGCAGTGCCTCTTTGTGTTTGCTAAAAAATAAACTAAAGGCTTCAATGTATTCAAAACAATTAGAGAATTGGTATCGAGTTCAGTTAAAAATACCTCTAGCTCATTAGTGAGTTTTAAAACTAAAGCTTAAAAGCCTCAGTAAAATGAATCAGAGTGTATCATATAATTTAATATCAGTAAATCATAATTGTAATTGTTGAGATTCATCGAGGCTGAGAGTTGACAGCTGCTTAAGTTTGTCTCATTCATCACAACTACGGCCTACATAGATGGCACAAACAGGGACAGTGTGATGAGAATGATAAAATCTCTGCTTACTTTAAGCTGAAAAAAGTCTTTACATTTGGCCTCATATAGCGGAACAACAAATGAACACATGAGATATAATAAGTGACACATCATGGTGAGTGGAATGCCCCCTGTGATGATTACCTACTCATTTTTGTGCACTTCGTGAATTTTGACTAGCTTCGATGTCATGAATAATCAACATTTGGTGATTAAATTATATGAGAAAAGACACACTGGGAGGAAAAATAGATACAGTGGAATCCGGATACAGTTGAAGTCAACTCTTGCTTGATGTCAATACATGGGCAGCGGTCCTATTTTTTTTTTCTTCTTTATCATAGTATTTTTGTTTCTAATGAAAAATCAGAGGAACAGAGGTATGTTTGTTTGTTTATTGAAGGTTTTAGGGCCCCACGACACACGAGGGTCATAGAGGAGTCCAGAGGAAAGTAAGATGATAGATTAGTTAAAAGAGGGAACAGAT
>JBCIKM010436085.1:0-10522 GCA_039654465.1 Melibe viridis | reverse complement strand
AAGAATGGCTTTGACTCACTTTGGCACAGTGCCTATACTGTTTTCTGTTGATTAGAATGGCTTTGACTCATTTCGGCTCAGTGCCTATACTATTTTCTGCTGATTCCAATGGCTTTAAGTCACTTCGGCACAGTGCCTATACTGTTTTCTGGTGATAAGAATGGCATTGACTCACTTCGGCACAGTGCATATACTATTTTCTGGTGATAAGATTGGCATTGACTCACTTCGGCACAGTGCATATACTGTGTTCTGTTGATTAGAATGGCTTTGACTCACTTCGGCACTGTGCATATACTGTTTTCCTGTGATAAGAATGGCTTTGACTCACTTCGGCACAGTGCATATACTATTTTCTGTTGATAAGAATGGCTTTGACCCACTTGGGCACAGTGCCTATACTATTTTCTGTTTATTTTCATGTTTATTTTCAGCAAAGATGTTTGTTGTTTTGCTATCTATTTCCCTTCATACCACCTTAGCAGTGCCGGGACTCAGCTCCAAGGAGGCATGAAGAACTCTTGATCACAAGAAATGAAGACAGGAGGATGATCAGTCCACCGTGCCTAATCTTGCATGAGCAAGTGGTTCGAGTCCAGGACGTTGAGGTTGATTTTTGAAGCCAATTGATTTTTCTGTATTTTTCTGTTTTTATTTACCTTTCTCCATGGATTTTTCTTGTCCTCCTCTCGACACCGTATTCATACAATAACTATTTTCACAATCTTTACTTCCACACTACTTCCTCAACGGTTGTAGAAAAACGTTATGAAACCTTTAAACGCAAGCAAGCAACGTGCAGCCTTAAAGAATTGGTTGATGAGAATCCACAATGTCTCCTCATCTTCCACACACGGACGGCCTGTGAGCGCATTCTTCTGTTGCATTAAATTCGTCCTCAGGGTCATCTGTGAAAGATGACGCAACGACGGCTTGTTGTGGGCGATCGGAAGGGGGGGGGGGGTGTTGGGCGACACAATTTGTAGATGTTTTGTTCAAGTCCAGTGCATAGAGCAAGGGTTAATGAGGACAGATTGGGAACTCACTCTGCTCGATATTTCACATCACATCCACGAAAATAAACAGAAAATAGTACAGGCACAGTGCCGAGGTGAGCCAAAGCCATAGATAGAAAGGGATAAAAAAACCAAACAAACAAACATGAAGTCGTCAGAGTAGGGGATCGAACCCAGGACCTGTCACGGCACCGATTCGCCTGGCCACTGCCAGAACAGCGGGCTTACCAACTGAGCCACCCACAACACGTACAATATATCAGAGTTCAACCTCATAAAATGAGGAAGTGGTGTGACTTATGAGTGTGGACATACTCTTTTTTTTTTTTTTGCCCTGAGTGGGAGCCTACATGGTTTTCAAACTTAAAGGTAAGGAGGAGGATGGGTGTGTGTGTGTGTGTGTGGGGGGGGGGGGGTGCGAGTGCTCAAAAGGTTGTGACCCCCTATTTTGAAGCTAGTTGAAGAGACCAGTTTCTTCAGCCTCAGTCGGGAGTCAATTCGAAATTAAATAGAATGAGTGTTTGATGCGAATTCACTCTCCACTGATGAAGAAAGATAGAACCATATTTGATGATAGAGTCATGTCCCCTTGTTTTCATTTTCACTGCTAACATAACTTGGGAATGGTTGTGCAAACTGTTTTTATTTTTAATTTGTTTTTGAAGACGTTCACACACAACAGGTAAGTGCATAGAGCAAAATTTTGCTTGGTTTTTTTTTTTTTCGCAATATAAATGTTATTCATTGTTATTATTGCCACTTTATCTTCTTCGCCAGAGGATATTTCCAGCCTCTTTGTGCGGCTGCTGACGTTGAAGTGACGTCACAAAGTCCCGGCACACGCGTCAAGAGGAGACAACCCTGCAATCCGCAATGGGGAATTCTGCTACACAGTCTGGAATCAAGACGGTAAACGTGGTATTCAGTGCATGGCAGGTATGCCTGCAACTCCTTTCCCCCATTCCTAGTTTTCTTCATCATCGTTCATCTTCTTCTTCCCCTTCTTCTTCCTCATCATCTTATTTTTTCTCTTCCTCATTCCATTCTTCTTCTTCCTCCTCCTCCTCCTCCTTCTCCTCCTCCTCCTCCTCCTCCTCCTCCTCCTCCTCCTCCACTTTCTCCTCCTCCACCTTCTTCTTCTCCACCGTCTCTTCCTCCTACCCCTCCTACTCTTCCCCTCCACCACCTACTCCTCCTTCTCCTCCCCCTCCTCCACCTTCTCCTCCTCCACCTTCTTCTTCTCCACCGTCTCTTCCTCCTACCCCTCCTACTCTTCTCCTCCTCCTCCTCCTTATCCTCCCCCTCCTCATCCTCATCCTCCTTCTCCTCCCCCTCCTCCTCCTCCTCCTCCTCATCCAGCACCTTCTCTTCCTACCCCACCTTCTCCTCTTCCTCTTCTCCTCCTCTTCCTCTTCTCCTCCTCTTCCTCTTCTCCTCCTCTTCATCTTCTCCTCCTCGTCGTCTTCTCCTCCTCATCCCCTTTACCTCCTCCTTGTCCTCTCTCCTCTTTGATAAATGTATTGCATAAAATACCTTCAAATCCGTGTTATTATGTTATTCAACTAGCCTTACGTCGTGATTGGGCATCTCAAACCGGGGTTACGAATCACTCTCACTTTGACTTGCAAAAACTAGACCCAGCACCCTCTCAACGTACAGGCCCTTCAGCTGAGGTGTGTTCGAGGCCGAAGTAACATGTAGCAATCAGTCGTGCCTAACAGCGTCAAGTGACGAATACAGAAAAAAAATGAGACAGCGCCTACTTCTTTTTTACTCTCATCCACTGCAGCGTGATGGGTGTCTTGAACTCGGCGGTCAGATGTTGGAATATTATAGCCTGGCAATCCACCGTGCAGTTTTATGAGAGATTATATCGATGGTATTTGTCTGTGAGATTTTTGCGGAAAACAACCACCCCCCCCCTCCCACCGGCGGCGTGAATTCTGGGCTTTTTATTCATATATTGAGCATTTCTTTGATATCATCACTCTCAAAATTAAAGGATTAAATAGTTCTCTATACAGTCCATTGGAACTTGACCTGTTTTTATGGGTCTTACTCAAACATCGACAGTAATACTCAGTCTCAAAGAGTCGATTGATATAACTGAAGAAAACGAAGATTTGTTTTCCTAGTTATAATTGCAAATCAAAACAATAACATTTTAACTCAACGCTCTAGACTATAATATCACCATCATCATCTTTTTTTTTCTCGCCCAGGCATTACAAATGGTGTTTGGGAAGTCTGTCTTCCCATTCTATTTCCTGGCCTGGATGTACATAATGACGCAGCCTCCGGAGTTCGAGGAAGAAGAGGAAGGAATCCTGGCAGTTGCCTTCAAGATTGCCCCCATTTGGTACCTGGTTGCTTACGTCCATCTATTTAAGTCCAGTAAAAACATTGAAATCGAGACTAAGCCAGAGCCATTCCCTAAAACTCCCCAGGTATCTAATGATGCGAGTAAACAGGCATCGTATGATACGAAAAATGATACGAACAAAGAGAAATCCAGTGATGCGAACAAACAGGAATCCAATGAAACGAACAAAGAGAAATCCTGTGATGCGAACAAACACGACCACAACCAGGCCCTCACTACGTTTAAACAGAATAAAAAATACAGGCTTTATTTCACAGCAGGTCTTGTACTTTCAAGCGTCGGGGATGTACTGATGGTGTACAAGGCCACTTTCATCCCAGCCATTTTAGTCTTCGGCGTAGCCCATATCATGTACATCATGGGACTTAGGACCAGATGCACAAAGAGCCGTTACGCCTGGTGTATATTCCCTTTGGCAGTCACAACTTACGCCTTCTTGGCGTCCAGTATAGACTCCCATCTGTTTCTGGTGCTGGTCTTTTTCTACAATGCTGTCATCATGACAATGTTTTATTTCGCCATTTCTAGCCTTGAAAGCAACGACGGGCGCAGCGTCACCTGTGTTTTGGGCGCCATCGGAGCTTTCTGTTTCGTAGTCTCTGATTTCATGATAGGCACCAATTTATGGATAATGCCTCTGCCTTATCCACAGATGTCTATCATGGTAACTTATTATTCTGCCCAGCTTTGTCTAACACTCAGCGTGTTTTAGTCATGTTGTCATGACAACTTCAAAATGCTCCGTCTTTCATTTCATAGCTTGATCAGTTATGTGTAAGTCTTAGCGTGATTTAGCCATATATTATGTGTAAGTCTTAGCGTGTTTTAGCCATATTTAATCTATTACAAAAGCTTTTTCTTTCACTTCACACTTTGAACATATTCAAAAAGTTGGTTCTTGTCGGACTGAGATTGCCTTTCATGGCATCATTCATACTGTATTGTGTGGGGTTTTTTTTCATGGAGACGTGTGTATTCTAATCGGTTGTCCTGGATGTGTGCGTTATGCGTGAATGTATAACTGGATAGCCATTCCTTGAGTCTGTGTGCCCGTGTGCAAGTAGGTGTGTGTGGGTGAGAAACCAGAAGCTGTGTGTGTGTGTGTATGTCTGTGAGTTTATTCATTTACTTATTGCTTATTTATTAGCTTCTTGATTTATCCATCTGTATATTATTATGTTCTATTGGTTTATGACATCTAAAATGTAATTATGACTTGATGCGCCTAGAGCTGCCTTGGCTGATATAGGCGCTTTATAAACTAAACGATTATTGTTGTTGTTGTTATTATTATTATGGTTATTATTATTAATATTATTATTATTATTATTATTATTATAATTGATATTATTGTTATTATTATCATAATTATTATATTATTGTCATTATTATTATTATTACTGTTAACATTATTATTAATTATATCATTAACATTATCATTATTATTACTATCATCATTATTAATAATATTATCATTATCATTATTATTTTCATCATTATTATTATTATTATTATTATTATTATTATTATTATTTTATTAGTATTATTATTGTTATTATTATTATTATTATTATTATTATTATTATTATTATTATTAGTATTATTATTATTATTATTATTATTATTATATTATTATTATTATTATCATTATTATTATAATCATTATTGAACGAAGAAAAACTTGGTTGGCTCAGAAACTTCTGGACATGAAAGACATTTAGTCTTTTACACAAGGCCAGAAAAGAATCGAAGGTTTCGTTGGCAGGAGATCATGTATGCAGCAATCCGTTTCTCCACAGCCTGAAAACTGATTATTCCTGGGAATTTCGTTATTTAACTATAACCGAATGAGTATGGTGACGAGAGATGTCCCGGCCGTGCAGTTGGTTTTTTTTTTTTTTAACCAATTTATTTTCTTTATTTTCTTTATTTGTTCACCTTTCTCTATGGCTTTGTCTTTTCCTCTCGACACCGTATTCATACAATTACTATTTTCACAATCTTTGATTCAAGGTGTCTGCTCCCTGCCATTACTTCTGTGTTGAACTATAACGAATTTGAATAGCCATGACGTGAACATTTCTAGTTGTTTTGTTTATTGGTTTTGTTTTGGTTTTTTAGATAATTATACAATTATTTTTCCAAGTTTTGTTTACGATAAATCAAGTAGATGGAATGAACTGTTTACAGTGATGTCATCTGTACGATGCACCATTTTCGGCTTGGACACAGAATGCGAATTTTGTCTTTTCTCATAATGGGCCAGAGATTTGTCCAGGCCCAAAAAAATAGTCCATCACACAAACGACGTCACTGTAGAAATAGAAAATGGTTATGGCATTTCCTTCATCTCTTGTCAACAAAAACTTGAACAATTTTCAAACCCTTTGCAAAAAACAAACAAACAAAACAAAACAAAACAAAAACCAACAAAAAAGTAGGAGTCTTGTATATCCAATAGTTTTTGAGCTATTCAAATTCTTTTTTTGTTTTTTTTTTCGCTTTTTCAAGAATAAAGAATTATGATATTAATTTTTAAAAACGAATGGAGGGTTGGAGGCCGATTTATCCATGTTTGTTGCTGTTGTTGTCGTCGTCGTCGTCGTCGTCGTCGTCAGCTTTATCGTTTTGTTGTTGTTTTTTGTGGTTTTTCAAGATTGCCTGCTATGCATTTATTTCCAGGAACAACCTTGAGCCAAAGCACTGCGTGTTGTGTGGCAAAGTCCGGTCTGGTATGGAGAAGAACACGGAGCGGAGTGAGCAGTGCGCATGCGTGGACGCCACCAACTGCAAGGAGTGTGAGCAGGACCTGGCTCGATCCAGCGACAAGATCGAGTTCTACAAACGCATGCCGTACTGCTGCCCAATGCACGGACGATACAGGTGAAGGGAGCCTGATGTGGGACCGTGCCCATAATATGTGCTGTGTCGTTTTGTTGGGTGTCCATTTGGGGATGTAGGGTGCTGCAAAGCACTTAAAATAATATGTAGATGGGTGTTAATAAGCACTATATATAACCCTTCGCTCGTTCAGTTTGATTGAGGGTTTGGGGGGGGGGAGGGTAGGGGTCACCTTTTTATGACTAATCTTAGAAGTGTGCGTGTGTGTGTGTGTGTGTGTGTGTGTGTGTGTGTGTGTGTGTCTATGTATATGTTTGTGTCTATGTATGTGTGTATGTGTGTCTATGTATGTGTGTGTGTGTCTATGTATGTGTGTATGTGTGTCTGTGTATGTGTGTCTATGTATGTGTGTGTGTGTGTGTCTATGTATGTGTGTATGTATGTGTGTGTGTGTGTATCTGTGAGAGTGTCTGTGTGTGTGTCTGTGTGTGTGTATGTGTGTCTGTGTCTGTGTCTGTGTGTCTGTATGTGTGCGTGTGCGTGTGTGTTTCATGTGAAGTTGTTTCTAAAATTTGTGTGCAGTTTTTAGTCACTTGCTCCCGCGTTACACACCAACTTGACATGAACGATATCTTTTCAATTTTTAACCTGATTTTAAATTTATCTATTGACGCTTTACAATATCTTTAGCATTTTACACTCAAGCGAATAAATTCCGTTAATAATTGTAAAGTATTGATTAATAATCATCACTTATTACCACCACTGCCTTTGACTGCTATCTTCAGAGAGTACATGGACTTCCTGTTCAACTTCAAGAACTGGTGCATCGTGTGGGTAACCGTGTGGCTGGTGCCACTGGGGCTCCTGGTATTCCAGTCTGGCATCGACCTCAACTGGATCTTCTACTCTGGTGCCACCCTCACCATCCCCTGCTTCCCCCCAGTCGTCCTCTCCATCGTCTGGGTCAAGGCCACGGGACCTGGATTAGTGGCAGGTAGGGAATTCTCGTCCTTCTCCCCCTCCTGCCCTTCCTCCTCCCGCTCCTCTTCTTCCTCCTCGCTCTGCTCCTCCTCAAAGTCCTGCTCATCCTCCTCCTGCTTGTCTTGCTCCTCCTTCCTGAGAGAGACAGAGAGAGACAGTGTGTGTGTGTGTGTGCGAGAGAGAGAGAGACAGAGAGAGAGAGAGAGAGAGAGAGAGAGAGAGAGAGAGAGAGACAGAGTGTGTGTGTGTGTGTGTGTGTGTGAGAGAGAGAGAGAGAGTTAGAGAGAGAGAGAGAGAGAGAGAGAGAGAGAGAGAGAGAGAGAGAGAGGTGGTGTAACATCTCTCTTCGTGTTCTTCCAGGAAGCATCAGCGGGTTGGTGGCGGGGGTGGTGGCGACGCTAGCCGTGGCCTCGACCTACCCGAGAGGCCTGGGAGACTTTGTGGTCAACACGACCCAAGACTACACCATCCTGGCAGGAAATGCCCTGGGCTTTGCCGTCAGTCTGTGTGTTTGCATGGTCGGGTCCTTCCTCACCCACTCCATCCGTTGTAAGTATGGAACAAACCTTAATATATGTATAATATATATATATATATATATATATATATATATATATACTTAGCTCTGCTATAAACGCAACTCCTTCGTGTGTCAAAAGAAAAATATGTTCTAGTCACATGATATAGTGTGTTTTTGTTTTGTTTTTTGTTTTTTTTTTGTTTTTTATATTTGTTATTTCTAAACTATTGGTGTCAATTAATTCACAATGGTTTTAGCGGTTGTGTCAATGTTCAGTCGTAAAACATCCAAATAGTAATAAAGAATGGAATATTGTTTTCAGAAACACATTGCAATTTTCCATTGTAACTCAGGATATTGTCATACAGTACTCTCGCTAATGAAGAAAAGAGGAGCTGGCACTGGCGATAGATGGAAATGAACAGAAAATAGTATACCCAAGTGGCGGAGGGCTCAGTTGGTAAGCCCACTGTTCTGGCAGTGGCCAGGCAAATCGGTCCCGTGGCAGGTCCTGGGTTCGATTCCCTCCTCCGACTTCTTCCTGTTTTTTTTTTTCCTTTCTCTCTATGGTTTTGACTCACCTCGGCACTGTGTCTATACTATTTTCTGTTTATTCCCAGTACTCTCGCTACTTATTTTAAAGGGTTCTGAGGAATAAGTAGGTTTTTTTGCTTGGCTGGAAAGAGTGGGAGAGAAAGAAACGAAGGGAGAGAGAGAGAGATAGAAGTAAGAGGGACGGAGAGATAGGGGAGAGGGATGGAGAGAGAAGGGAGAGGAAAAGGAGACAGAGGGGAGAGGGATAGAGAGAGAGAGAGGGATGGAGAGAGGTTGGAGAGGGATGGGGAGAGAGGGGGAGTGGGATGGAGAGAGAATGAAGAGGGATGGAGAGAATGGAGAGGGATGAAGAGAGAATGAAGAGGGATGGAGAGAGAGAGAGGGATGGAGAGAGAATGAAGAGGGATGGAGAGAGAATGGAGAGGGATGGAGAGAATGGAGAGGGATGGAGAGAGAATGGAGAGGGATGGAGAAAGAGAGGAATGGAGAGAGAATGAAGAGGGATAGAGAGAGAATGGAGAGGGATGGAGAGAATGGAGAGGGATGGAGAGAGAATGGAGATGGATGGAGAAAGAAGGGAGACGGATAGAGAGAATGGAGACGGATGGAGAGAGAACGGACAGGGATGGAGAAAGAAGGGAGAGGGATGGAGAAAGAATAAAGAGGGATGTAAAGAAGGGAGAGGGATGGAGAGAATGGAGAGGGATGGAGAAAGAAGGGAGAGGGATGAATAAAGAAGGCAGAGGGATGGAGAGAGAATGAAGAGGGATGGAGAAAGAAGGGAGAGGGATGGAGAGAGAATGGAGAGGGATGGAGAAAGAAGGGAGAGCGATGGAGAGAATGGAGAGGGATAAAGAAAGAAGGGAGAGGGATGGAGAGAGAATGGAGAGGGATGGAGAAAGAAGGGAGAGGGATGGAGAGAGAATGAAAAGGGATGGAGAAAGAAGGGAGAGGGATGGAATGATAATGAAGAGGGATGGAGAAAGAAGGGAGAGGGATGGAGAGAATGAAGAGGGATGGAGAAAGAAGGGAGAGGGATGGAGAGAGAATGAAGAGGGATGAAGACAGAAGGGAGAGGGATGGAGAGAATGGAGAGGGATGGAGAATGAAGGGAGAGGGATGAAGAGAATAGAGAGGGATGGAGAGAGGATAAAGAGGGATGGAGAAAGAAGGGAGAGGGATGAACAGAATGGAGAGGGATGGAGAGAGAATGGAGAGGGATGGAGAGAATGGAGAGGGATGGAGAGAGAATGACGAGGGATGGAGAAAGAAGGGAGAGGGATGGAGACAAAATGGAGAGGGATAGAGAAAGAAGGGAGAGGGATGGAGAGAATGGAGAGGGATGGAGAGATAATGGAGAGGGATAGAAAAAGAAGGGAGAGGGATGGAGAGAATGGAGAGGGATTGAGAGAATGAAGAGGGGTGGAGAAAGAAGGGAGGGGAATGGAGAGAATTGAGAGGGATGGAAAAAAGCAGGGAGAGGGATGGAGAGAATGGAGAGGGATGGAGAAAAAAGGAAGAGGGATGGAGAGAATGGAAAGGGATGGAGAGAGAATGGAGAGGGATGGAGAGAATTGAGAGGGATGGAGAGAGAAGGGAGAGGGATGGATAGAGAATGAAGAGGGATGGAGAAAGGAGGGAAAGGGTTGGAGAGAATTGAGAGGGATGGAGAGAGAATGGAGAGGGATGGAGAGAATGGAGAGGGATGGAGAGAGAATGAAGAGTGAAGGAGAAAGAAGGGAGAGGGATGGAGAAAGAAGGGAGAGGGATGGAGAGAATGGAGAGGGATGGAGAAAGAAGGGAGAGGGATGGAGAGAGAAGGAAGAGGGATGGAGAAAGAAGGGAGAGGGATGGAGAGAATGGAGAGGGATGGAGAGAGAAAGGAGAGGGATGGATTGGACGGAGAGGGATGGAGAGAGAATGAAGAGGGTTGGAGAGAATGGAGAGGGATGGAGAAAGAAGGGAGAGGGATGGATAGAGAATGAAAAGGGATGGAGAGAGAATGAAGAGGGATGGAGAGAATGGAGAGGGATGGAGAGAGAATGGAGAGGGATGGAGAGAATGGAGAGGTATGGAGAGAGAATGAAGAGGGATGGAGAGAATGGAGAGGGATGGAGAGAGAATGGAGAGGGATAGAGACAGAAGTGAGAGGGATGGAGAGAGAATGGAGATGGATGGAGAAAGAAGGGAGACGGATAGAGAGAATGGAGACGGATGGAGAGA
>JBCIKM010435979.1:0-10522 GCA_039654465.1 Melibe viridis | reverse complement strand
AGAGAGAGAGAGAGAGAGAGAGAGAGAGACAGACAGACAGACAGACAGAGAGTGGGGGGGGGGGGCGGAGGAGGGATCTGTGATTATTGGTTGCTTTCGGGGGTCTCAACACAACTCTATCCAGTTGTGGTCGAATGCCATCGGTACGGAGAAACCCATTTGAATAGTTAATTGACGAACATCGGCTTTGGGGAAGTCAGTGTTCCTCGTAAAATGGGTCACACATTCTCCGATCCTTCTCACAAGACATGGTATCAGCAACGTCTTTGGCACATTATTATGTATCACGCTATTTGCCTGACGTACGGAACAATGAACAGCAGACTTGCGACCTACCGATTTCAGTTATCAAGTTTTCTTCCCTCTTTGAGTGCGCAGCGGACACTCCGAGTTAATTGTTCACCTCCGACTGGACCTAACGTAGAACTCCGGAGTGGCTAACGACCAGGCAAAAGATCCCATAGTTCGTGAAATGAAATCCGGAGCGTTCGGGTAAATAAGCGAGCGCTAGTACGCCTACGCCATTTATCCCCATTCAAAGTCTTCATCTAATTTCATATTCTCTTGTTTTCCACTAGTCTGGTAACTACCGGTTACTTTACTGACAAATTAGACTTTGACTGTCTCCTTCAAGCAAGGTAGCGTTCGTTGGGGACCTCGTGGCGATAACTACTGACTTAGTCAGGAAAAACTGTTTACGCTTGATAGGGTGCTAATCTAAACAAAAACTTAAGTACCACGGCCCAGGCATCTAGCTGCAGTAAACAACCGGGATGTCCACGATGGCCCCGGCCAGAATTCGAACCTTCGCCCTTTGGCGTACGAGTCCAACACCATAACAGTTGAGCTACAATTTCCAGTACTATAGCTGTAAGGTATCTGTTGCTGTTGACTGGTAGTTGATAGTCTTCAAATGCCATGGTGTAGATCGTGGATATTGAAATCTGTTTTTCATTGGTGGTTTCAGGGCCGCACGACACACGAAAGTTATACAGGATTCCAGGTCGTGAATATGATCGCCATTTTATCTTATACATACTACATTGTCTCTTTTCAAAATTAAGAAATTTGAAACTGTACAATATTCTCAATTCCATTCCATGAACGTGCAGCCTGCCAGAGATGTATGATCTGTAGCCCAGAGAAGGCAGGGGGTAGCTGCACGCCCAACAAGGTCATGGACGTTCCACGGAACATCACCATCAGCGACAGCATGTGCTCTGCCATCGAGGGCACGTCCTACCATAAAGGTGAGCAATCATTGACTAAAACAAGAATACCACGGACTTTGAAGAAGAAAAAAGGATCACTGTGAATTTATTTCCAGTATGAACTTTCTTTTTCTTCTTATCCAGCTTGATCAATCCATTCAAGTTCTAGAGTAACAGTGTGATTTATCCTGTTGATATTTACCGTGCTGTGAATACAAAACAATATTTTTCGCACCGTTGAAAAATATAATCTACAAAAATGCGCAGATGCCGTTGCTGCATTGTTTTTTCCAAAATTTAATGAGGATATTGGTGGCCCTTTTTTTTTCAGTGGAACGGACTTTTGCATCGAGATAAGTCTCGTAGTTTAGAGAAAAGTTCTAGTCCCACCTGTGAATATGTAGATGACAGTCACTGGTGTATTGTTACCGGAAACAACGGGTTTTCTTAGCATTATGCAACCCTTTTCTCATTGTATATATATATATATATATATATATATATATATCAAGGACTACTTATAGTGTATAGTAGTCCTTGATATATATATATATATATATATATATCCCCTGTCCACAGATGTGCTATGCAAAGAGTTCCCTTCCCCGAAAGGCTACATTTTCGAGTGTCTGGACACCAGTAACTCCCAGTTCAGCTGTCGCTCAGACTGCGGCCCTTCCTTGGATTCCATCGGCACAGGCCCGGAGTTTGACCTGCTCAACCAGAACGGCGGGCTCCTCTTGGGCAAAAACGCCAACAGGAAAGGCCTCCTGGATTTCTCCAACTTTCAGAATGGTTGGTGTAGGAAAATAAAATGCTGGATCATCAAAACATTGCCCCTGTCTCAGAACCGTCTCATGTGTAGTATTAGGAATCTTTTGGTTGAGTGACGAGCCCATGACTGACCGACGAACCCATGACTGACCGACGAACCCATGACCTACCGACGAACCTATGACTGACCAACGAACCCATGATTGACCAACGAACCCATGACTGACCTAAAAACCGATGACAGATCGAAGAACCCATGACTGACCGACGAACACATAACAGACAGACGAACCAATGATTAACCGAAGAACCCATGACAGACCGACGAACCCATGACTGACCAACAAACCCACAACAGACTGACGAATGCATGACTGACCAACGAACCCACAACAGACCAACGAACTCATAACAGACTGACGAACGCATGACAGACCGAAGAACCCATGACAGACCGACGAACCCATGACTGACCAATGAACCCATGACAGACCGACAAACCCATGACTGACCTACGACCCCATGACAGACCGTCAAACCCATGACTGACCTACGACCCCATGACTGACCTACGAACCCATAACAAACCGATCAACCTATAACAGACCGACAAACCCATAACTGACCGACGAACCCATGACAGAGCGACGAACCCATGACTGACCAAAGAACCCATGATTGACCGAAGAGCCCATGACTGACCGACGAAGCCATGACTGACCGACAACTTTGATGGACATGTATCACGAGACAACATGGCAACTACTATTACTCTGTATTGTCATAATTTTGTACGAAACTGTTCAATTCTTTTTATCTTTACTTTTTTTAACTGCTCTGTTTCTATTTTTGTACAGTGTATTTTAGCAATCATTTTTTGTTTTTCTCTCAATTCAACTACAACTAAAACATTATTTAATGTAGAGAGGCTTGTCCTCTAGAATTCAAGAATTCACATTTACTTTTTCTTCTTTTTTTGGTTATTTAATTCTATTCGTTTGCAATAATTTACTTTTCTTTCTAGTGTGTCTCTTCTAAATCTAAATCAGCTAGAACCAATCACTTCCGGAAACTCCTCTTTCATTTCATTTTCCAGGTGGCGGTTTTGACTTCAAGTTGGGCAACAACATTGGAAGAAATTCGTTTGGGCAGAATAATGGACTGAACAGCAACAACAACAACATCAACAACAAAGTAAACTCTGGATCCAACATTGGTTTCGGATCTGCTTCTTCATCTTCATCAGCCTCGAGAGCAGATCAAGCTAAGACCTCCTCAAACCTTGGAGGTCAGCAAAATCTGATAGACAATAACCTTTTCGGAGATTTAGGCTTTGGCAATGTGTATTCAAGTAATTCAGAAAAGGGGCCAAATCGAGTTGCACAGAGACGTGATCCTTTCGGCAGACAAGCTCCGGTAAAGATAACCCGAATAGATCAGGGACAGCAGCTTGTCCCTCTGAGTAAGACAGACGTCAGCCCTCACAAAGAACGCGACACAGATGGCATTTTCCCTCCTGGACAGCAGCAAAATAATGATAAACCAAAGGAAACACCACAAAAGGTGAAATTGATCAAAATTCCCAACTTGACTTTAAAAGCTGGCTCATCTGATCTGCCCGTGGAGAGAAGTACCCCTGGGGACGCTAAAATTACGGCAAATAAGCCCATAGATCCCCTGAAAGCCCCAATCACAAATGGCATAACCCCAATAATAACAAATGATAGAAAACAACCCGGACAGCACGATCCATTCTCTAGATACCCTAAAAGAAACCCCAAGATATCTACCTTCAACAATCAGCCACCAAGTTCTGCCCAAAAAAGGTTTGAGCCCGGAGAACCTTACAAGAATAATAATAACAAGGCATTGGCGGGAAACCCTACTCGAGTAGACAATCCAAATCGCGTCCCATTTACAAAAGAAAGAGCCATAACTAATGACAGAAACCTGCATCCCAATAATCAACATAATCCTGATACGTTTGGCAAACCAGGGAGTAATCCTGTTCAAGTGGATAAAACTGTGACCAGTCCATCAACGTTTGTTCCACAACGCCCGCCCTATCCTCAAGATAGGCCACTTGGTGGCGGACAGCCTGGGCCATTACCGGATTACAAAAATGGGAATACCCTAGAACCTAGGAGAAATGCACAGCCTTACCCAGCTCCACCTACCCGACCAACACGTCCAGCAGCTCCCGCTGTGTACCCAAGGCAGAATCCAGAACCTTCAGGAATCAATTCCAGGCCATATTATCCCGATGATGACTCACAACAGCTTCCAAACTCACAAAATACGCCGAAAAGTGGACGAAGGCCTTACAACAGCGATTATGATCTCCCGCCTAGCCAACAATATCCTCCCGCACCCGATTATGCGGACAACCCACAGCAGAACCTGAAAAATCATAATTCTCATAATCTTTACGGCAAAGATGATTACAGTAAAAGAAATGGCTACGAAGGCGGATACAACGACGCTCCGGTTAGTAAGAACGCTGACGGCCAGGGACAAGGTGTGAGACGGGTTGAGCCGCCTAAGGGTTTGGACGGTAGCAGGCTCCGCGGTGATGGCGGCCTGGGCAAGAGCGTGGACTTTGTGGGCACGTCATTGCTGGCTGACAGCGATTACCTGGACACACCCCAAGACGGAAGGTAAGGATAAGATGTAAATTTTGTGAAACACTGATGTAGTAGAGGACAGCTTGAGACATTCCAAATTGTTGTTGTTTTTATGGAAGTAATTCCTTATGTCATCATGATTTTTGGTCGTATTCATAATAATTATGTAATAGTCTTGTCTCTATATGAAAGATGAATTAAATACTTTAAAAAAAAAAAATAACCACTATAATAGCACCTAACAGCGGGTACAAAGAACAAATGGGACAAGACGTTAGAATTTCGGTTCGAACCCAGTCCTCCGCAGCATTGCGTTAATGTCTGTGAGCAAGAAATTTTATCTGTCCGACAAAATTACCTGACCAGACCCAGGTGTGAACGGATACCAGGCCGCGAGGACAGCTTCGTTCTTGTCCACATGAAGCGATCGCCCCTACCAAGCTGCAAATTGGTGTCCATCGTATTTACTTTCTTGTTTGCTGGGAGGGGTGGGGTGGAGGTGCTGGATGATACGAGTATTATGTTGATATCCCATTTTAGAAGCCGATCTAACAACGCATTTAAAACCAATATCTAAACACAAGCAAGTAATGTGTTTGGACAGTAGCTAGATAATTTTAACTTAACAATTACTCAGAAAAACAAACAACTACAACCCTAAAAACAAAACAAGTAACAAAACATGGGCGTAAACTAAATTTGATCGTTGTCATGATATCATTCACTTGCTCCTTTACCCAAAAAGTTGACAATGATTAATTTCTTGATTGATTCAAAATGTTCAACAGGAAAATAAACATGAAAAGAGGATAGTATTAAAAATGATGATTATGTAAAAATGTTTTTCTTTCACTTTCTCCTTGATTTTTAGATTCAAGAGTAAAGTTCCTGAAGAATTTGAGAAACCATTCCAAGCTGAAAATAATATTTTCCCTGGCTTTTCTAATTTTGCAAATGGCGACAAATCCGAATTCGGAACTGGCAAGTCCGTGTTCAATCTTTTTGGGAATAAGAATTCCGACCCCCCTGGCTTTAAAAACGGGGAATTTAACTTCAACAACAAAGACTTCCTCAAGCCTACGTCTTATAAGAAAGACGGAGATGGCAACAAAAACGACCGTGCCAATATCCCTGCCGACAGACCGAGCTACAGCCAAAATCCAACTCCGAACACCAGCCCATCTTTCAGTAGACAGACGCCAGATTATGTGAATAGAGACCCCAGTGCCAATAAGTTTGTGCCACCCTCTCCGTCGCCTCGGGGTCGAGCAAGCAACCCTCTTCCATCTACAAACCCTAACGAAATAAACAACAGAAATGATATCGTTCGTGGAAATGAACGGCAAAACCCACCATACTTCGACTCAAACTCGTATCCGTCACCCAACCAAGCTATTTTCAACAATGCAAACGAACAGAAACCACGCGATTTTAGACCACCATCTAATCCAAAGCAGAGAGATTTTAACTTCGACCCAAACGCTGCCCCGTCGCCTAACCGTGCATTGTTGAACAGCCCACACCAACAAAAGCCACCTGTTTTTGAACCTCAAGCAAATCCAGGTCAGAGAGATTTTAGCTACAACCCAAATGCTGCTCCGTCACCTAACCGTGCACTGTTTAACAACGCCAACCAACAAAAGCCACGTAATTTTGGACCTCCGTCCGACCCAGGTCAACGGGATTTTAACTTTAACCCAAATTCATACAACAGTCGAGAACCGCATCAAACGGCTTATGACAATCCACCCCCTTACTCTCCACCGCCAAGAAAGGTCCCTCAAGAAAACAACCGATATCCTCAAAGGTTTGACCATCCATTCAACGACCCTAGATCTGGTGGAAGCGATCCTGAGTATCCACCCTCTCCACCACCTTCAAGGGGTGATTCTTACAGGCCCAGCCAACCATCCCTTCCTCCAAGGCTGGACTACAATCCTCAGTCACGACCAGAACGACCATCCGTACAGAACATTCCTCAAGTTCAAAACCCGTACTCCAATCCACCTGTCAGCAACCAGCCTAATCCTTATAATAATCCACGATACACACCAACCAGATATCCAGAAGGAGTTACAAATTCTTATAGCAATCCACAAAGCCCGCCCACACAACCACCAGCACAGGATAGAAACTTCGATGGTTTTCAGCCAGCAGGGCTCGGGTCATTTTCTTTCCCCTCGATTTTTGGAAGCCATGAAAATAAACCCGATCAAAACGGAGTCTTCAACTCCAACAGCCCTAATCAATACCCAGGCCAGCAAAATCAAAACCCAATCAATAATCCACCCTCCAGGGATGATGGGTCTTCTTTCCCTACTAGAGACGGATCTGTACCAAATGTCCATGTAAACAACTTTCTCCGTAACCAACCCGATGATAATCCATACAACCCGCAAGGACAACGTCACTCGCATCCAGGCGATGCCCAAGGAACTGACCAAGGGTTTGATTCTTTCTCACCGGTCTACAGCAATAACCAACCAACTGCCGTCTCCAGCAGAGGTCCAGGAAACCCAGCGTATTCATATCCAGGGTCTGATTCACCATCGCATAGGTCACCATTCCTCGTCAGCGTTAAACAGCGGGAGCCCAAACCGGAAATAGTAACCCCATCCAGGCACGACATTTTCTCGGCGCCATTTGGAAATCCGCCCTCGTTTGAGAGCAGACCTGCTGCCCACCCCACTGTTCATGATCCTTACGGAAACTCTCAAGAAGGTGGTAGGCTTGCTGGACGAGAAGGGGGACCAGGAAGCGGTGATAGTTTGTATGGATCCCCACAGTACGAAAGACCCGGACAACCATCCTCCTCTTTTGATTCTAGAAACCCGCTGAGCAGTAATTACAACCAGCCGCCATACCATGTGGCAGATAATCCAACACCTCCGAATTCTTTCGGTCAAAGACCATCGTCACCCTATGATGCAGCTCCACCATCGGGGCCTAATGGATTCACCCCATCCTTCACATCTCCAAGAGAGGCTGCCCCAGGTTCCACCTTTAGAGCTCCTTACAGCCCCGAGCAAGAATCGTCTCCAACACAACGTCCTCCAGAGAGCGTCAATTCAAAATTCGTCCCTGAAGCCCTTCTTGACTCGTCACCCTTCACCTTTGAAGACCCCACAAATTCGGACCAGTCAATTCCATCCTACGGGGGTGTACAGGTTGCAGCTGAACCAACCAGTGTGGTGACCCCTTACGGTGGGCGTGGCTACGGCGCCCTCCACCCTGGCAGCACAGAGGCTGTTTACGTTCCCGTGGGCGTGTCTGGGTGAGTGATAAATTATGTACTTGTGTATACGTAGCACTAAAAATAACGCAAAACGATGCAATGGACTAGCGATAAAATCAGCCAATGAATATATTTTTATGTAACATATTCCCCTGGACACCCATGTCTCTTCCTGTTCAAACTATACCAAACATGCTAGAACCCATCAGCAGAAAATTGTGATCCTATCTGTTATACGAACTTGGTCAGAAATGAAGACTTTGGATCACGCACCACATTTGTGTTCTCACTCCATTGAAATTAAACCACCGTGGAACAAAACCTCGCTGGGTTCATTAGAGCAATATTGGCATGCATGTCAAAGGAGACCGGTGCTCTTTACAGATGACAGTCGGTTCAATGTTTGTCATTACGATGGGTGATTGCGACCTTGTCGTCGCCAGGGTGACAGATTCAAAGGCAGTGTTACCATGGAATACAGCAGGTATGGCAAAGGAGATGTGGTGATTTGGGTGGTGTTTCCAAGGGATTCAGAGCTCAACTTGGTTTTGCTCTTTTTCCAAGTCTTCATTTCGGAAAAGGTTCGCTTAACAGCTTTTATCTCAATTCTTTGCTGATGGATTTTATTATTATGTTTGGTATGGTACGAACAGGAAGAAGCAGGGGTTTCCAATGGTATGCGTTACGTGGGAATTAGTCCACTGGTAAATATTTTCTTTTCCATTGATTTATTTTTTTCGATACTTTTGGCTCCAAGAATACTTGATACACGGCAACAGTTGTAGGTGTCTGACAAAAGGGAA
This sequence comes from Melibe viridis, assembly GCA_039654465.1. Classification (NCBI taxonomy): domain Eukaryota; kingdom Metazoa; phylum Mollusca; class Gastropoda; order Nudibranchia; family Dendronotidae; genus Melibe; species Melibe viridis. The sequence continues at coordinate 1,875 of JBCIKM010435979.1, read as the reverse complement.
GAAACAAATAACAAAAGCATAAACAAATCCGGTATCTAACAGAGTACATCCATTCCCTCCACCCACACACACACTTACCCACACTGAATCACTCACACACACACACACACACACACGCACACAAACTCCATCTCTCTCTCTCTCTCTCTCTCATCCCTTAACCTTTCTTTCTCTTTCTTTCCACAATCTCTCTCTTCTTCCCACAATCTCTCTCTTCGTCATTCTCTCTCTCTCTCTCTGCCTTTTATCTCTATTTTTTTTCTCCCGGCACTCTTTTAGCTTCACTCCTTATTTTCCCTGCTCTATCATCATTTCACCCCCTTCTCCCTTTCTTTCTTTATTTCTTTTTGATTCGCTGTCTGCCTGCCTCACTCTATCTGAACTGGTTTTCTTTTATCTTCGTATGTCCCCAACACCCCCTCCCCCCTTTCATCAGGGTCCACAGAGGCTACCACCAACACCCAGGGACAGAATACGGCCAACATTTGACTCCAGGGGACAACACCTACACCGCCACTCCGGCAAACCCAACGACTTCCAGGGAGGATCTCGTCGACAGGAAACAGCCAAGTAAGAACATAATAATATACACACACTAATGCCCAGCTCAATACAACACGATTCCCTGGTCACACATGGCGACCCAACCCTTACCTCCCACATACGGCAACACAGGCGTCAGAGTGACGTCACTGCTTGTGTAAGGATTGTCGTTAAAAGTATCTCACCAAGCGCATTGAAGTAGGCTCTTCGTAAGCCGGCAGAAACAGTGTACGACGCCATCATTGTTTACATGTGTTTTTTTTGCCAGTCAGCAACGGAAGCGTCCCTGGTCACGTGACTCCTCTCATACAGTCTATATAGTCGTGAACCGTGTCTCTTCACCCAAAATTACGTGTTACTTCAAGCCCTTTGTTAGCTGCGGTTAACAGGACATGTAAAAAAGTACAGATATAAAGAATATATTTAAGGGCAATAAAAACAAACCCTATACCGATTGTTTTGCATCAGCTCTCCATTGCACATTGGTGTCACATACATGATGTACAATTACGTAGCACGAGTCATGGTCATCGCCATAATCTTCACGAATTGCATCACCAGCCTGTATGCTTGGTGGATAACGACCCTGCCACATACGTGACAATACACGCAGCCTGTTAAGCGTGTCAACTTGAGTGTTCTTTCATTGAATAAGTTGAAGAGGAAAAAAAACAAGCCCACAAAATGTCAACTCATTATAAGAGTGAATTCCAACTAACGGGGGAAGGGGGTGGGGGGGAGTCATGTTAAGGGGATTCACTGACAAGAAACCAACACAACTCCTGGACGCCAATCTCGGAGTCTTTATGCACCAAGAAAGTTAACCAGGCTTTCAAAGGTCCAAAACTGTCTGTATTCCATTCCTGTGAAGCCACTACTTAACTTGCCACGGAATGAATGGGTTCGAAGCGCTCAATAAACTGCTTAAGTTGCAAGTTTAATTCCCGAAATCATACATTTCTCTACTTTTTGTTTGTTTGTTTCAGATGACTTCGGATTCAGCAACAGTTTTGCTCCATTCGGTGGGTAAAGGATAGCCTTGTGTTCCACTGCACTGAAGGTAGACTGATGAAACTACTAGAGAAGCGTATAATTTTATGCAGTATACTTATTTAAACCAGCATGTAGGTGCCAATGAGTCTTTTTTTTTTTTAAAGAAAAAAAAAGGAAACAATATACTTCACATCCTAACTATTGCATTAATATCATTTCTCCCATATCTAAACTACTACAACAATAACATCTACTACTACAAACTACTACTACTACTACTACTACTACTACTACTACTACTACTACTACTACTACTACTACTACAACTACTGCTACTAC
>JBCIKM010435872.1:0-10523 GCA_039654465.1 Melibe viridis | reverse complement strand
GAGAGAGAGAGAGAGAGAGAGAGAGAGAGAGAGAGAGAGAGACAGACAGACAGACAGACAGACAGACAGAAAGAGAGCAACTGATTCTTTCATCTGTTCTATTATTGGAACAGGAATTTGGGTAAAATGTATTTTTCTTGATGAAATTTTTGCGTCACCTAGAGCTGCCATGGCGTATATCGGGGCTTTATAAATAAGCTCCATTATTATTATGATTATTGAGAACACTTTCCACACAATGCAATAGATGATTTTGGTTTGCTTTTGTTTTTTTGTTTTTTTTTTAAACACATGCAATCCCTAGCTACCATTTTGTAAAAGAATCCCCCCCCCTCCCCCCATCACAAAAATGTTGGTGATTTTGATCAATGAGGCAACATAGCAATTGTCACTCTATTGGCCGTCCTTTTCACTGATCAGTATGTTTGGAAGACACCCATTAACTCTTTCAGGACGGAAAAAAGTTTGGGTGTGGACCGAATTCATTTTTTACCACCAGCGTGAAATTTGACTTAGTCACACAAAAATGGATGACGTAAAAAGTTCTGGCCCAAACTAAAAACTTTATGCATCGATCAAAAGGAGAAAGGCTATAGAATAATATAATATAGGTTATATAGCACTTGATTATCATTCTCAGTGTATAATTTGCCATTCATATGGGTCGAAAATAAAAAACCATGCACAAAAAAAGGTAACTCGCAACTTTATGATCACTTTTTGAGCCATTGCAGTATGTTATTTCTGTTGTGCAACTCCCATGATAAACACCATTTATTTACAAGGCAGAAAGTTTTTAGTTTTTGAAAATTGATCGATATTTGACGAAGATATGAATATTTTTGTACATTGTGGGTGATATTTATTTTTCATGATTGTACATTTGCTGATTGTGTAAACAGTCCAAGAAATAAAAAGCCGATATCAAACAACTTTCAAAACACTACAAGTTGCCGGTTTGCATTTCGTTTATTATCGGTCACACTTTTCTAATAGTTATTTGGAAATAAAATTAACAACTGAGGGATTTACGAAACAAAAATCCCGGCCCTTAGATTTACCGATACATCGGCAAAGGGAAAAAAGATGGCGAAAAATTACCTATGTATCGGTATACGTCCCGAAAGAATTAAAACATAGTGAATGCAATGCCTTGCTTTTTTATATCACCAAACCCTTTTTTTTTAAGACATACAATTTTTAAAAAAACAACAAATCTCAAGAGTTACAAAGTTTGATGCCTTTTGCAACAAATAAAAGATACTTTCATTTCCCATGCAATCTTCATGTTACCTTGGTTGTTTTTTATGTCAAACAGAGCATTGTCCACCAAAATCAAGTTACCTTTTTAAAGTCAATAAAGATGTTTTATTTTTATTGTTTTCATACATAACAAGAGTTTGAATACAAAAAATGGTGATTTCTGGTTTTATGGCTAATAAGACAGCATATCTAATTGGAAAAAAAAAGTTATAACCGAAGCAATGACAATTAACCTTTTCTTTTTTTTTTAAATTCAAGAAAAGTGTCTTTCCCTCACCTCCAGCATTGTACTGGACTCGAACTGTCTTCAACCAGTCCACGAAATTCTGGATGTCGTTGACCTTTAACCCGCGAATGAGACTCAACACTTGGGACTTGGCCTGCATTAAATCTGATTACAGAGAGAGCAAGAAAGACGCAATAGATTACATGTAGAATTCCACGACAAGAGCTTATCCAAACAAATTCATCCCACTTTTGAGAAAGTAAGGTTTATTTCACAGGCACACTACTATAATGACTAGTAAAACCCTAAAAAATGTAACAACCAATGAAATAAAGTCATTGTAACTTTTGAATGACTGACTGTTTTGTCGCAAATAGCTGTTACAAAATTTTCTTTAGAGCGTAACATAAAAATACAATTTTCTCAATATGGGGATAATGCAGTTAAAACAATATGCCTCTAAACCACCAAATCCACTTGCAAATCTTTAACAAATTGTAGTTGAACCAGCAAAAAGCTTCTTTGCCAAACTTAGCTTACATACTGATTTAGACAATAAGAGCTTTGCTGTAATAATTGGAAATACTATTACACCTAGAATTGAAGATAAAAGTTGCATTAAAAAAAAAATAAACAAAATTAATAATTGATTAAATTTAGTACCTAAACTGACAAAGACATGAATTTTGGGCCGACAGTGGAAGGTCAAGGTCAGACCACCACTGGTAATGTTAATTCGTGCCAATTCTAAAAAGCAATTCTAAATAGTTGAAGCACGTCCACAAAAATTAGCAAACTTTGAGTGGTAGAACTTTCGTCAGTGAGGGAATGAAGAGGGTAAAAACCATCAGAAGCCACCAGCTGGCAGCCATGATGGCAAGCAGATAAACAAGGACAGCCTCCATGGCAATGCCAACCACCACCTTTGTCTGCAGCAACGCTCAATTGCATGTGAGAGTTCCGCTGGAGAAAAATGTGTATCCATATCATCGGTGTCGCAAAAAAACCCACTTAACTCCGGATTTTCTAGAAATGGAGATACAGAAATGGAATGTAGCTTGACGAAATATAAGTATTTCAATGCCATCAGATTTTAAAATTGACTTTTGATTATTGAACTACAAGCACTTTGCTAATTTCTCTGCTTCGTTTGATTTGTTTAAATCAGACAAACTTTTCTGTACAAACAACAAAAAGAGACTTGAGTGGTTTGCTTGCGACACGAATGATATGCAAATGATACATCATCATCTCTTCACATGTGTAGAAGTCCAGAACGAGAGTTGTGAGATAATATCAATAGGATACCTGCCTTCCATTTCTACTGCAGGTCTTTTCATTTTTCTCTTCGGCATAAAATTTAAACTTCTAAATATATTATTATTGGCTAGCTCTCGTCTGTTGTAAGAATGAGCACAGACTGACACTTAAACACAGTTTGGGGAAAGTAATCTGCATTGGACCAATATCCTTTTGAGAGGATGAAAATTTTGTAACTTGCCAGTGCAAGTATTGTGACCCTCCAGCCCCACGGGCAACAAAGCTCTGAAAGACTAATCGTGTTTGTTTCAACATATAGCAACATTTTATACGTGCATGGGTCAGAGCAACAAAAAATCTAAAATCCAGCAAAATAATAATGAACCATTCACCCTGGCATATTTTCTAAAAAAAGCCTGCAACCTGTACAGTTTGCACATAAGGACACAACATAGCTTCTTATACACAAATATACAAGTGCAATTTATTGGCAGGCTTTCCCTGAAACTTTGATGCGTGCTTCCATGCCGGCAACCTCCCATGAATGCCTATAGGGTGATGATGAATGGACTGTAAAAGGAAACAACAACTCACCACAATCTGAATCGTCCATGTCCATACTGCCAGACCCAGATGAATGCAGACTGGGAGGCGCCTTTGACAGATTGGTCGGGCCATTAGAAGGAGTAGAGTGGATGCCATCCATGTCTTTGGCTCCTTGCAGCTCTGAGGTCTGAGACATGCACTCGTCACTTGACATGTCCTCGGAAGCCGAATGGGAGATGGGGGGCTTGGAGGGTTTGACCACGTTGACGGGAGTCTGGCTCGGCGAGGGTAGTCTCCCTTCCGACCTCATGGCCTCTTCACAAACGGTCTCCACCAGAGGAATGCAGGCAGTCCGAATGGAATAGTTTGTGTAGTTGTCACTCAAGCCTGCCAGATATAAGGGGTAGAACAAGGGAATAATATAAGCCAATGGTAAAAGATTAAGATAAATTTCTTATTGAAATGACATAAGGAATTCTTGCAGGAATGGAAAATGGATCCATACAGAGCAGCACAGTTAAGGTTGCTAAGTAGATCAGTCAGTACAGCAATCGACCTTCATGATGAAGGGCATGGATTTAATTGCTGTCAGCAGCATTACGCCAACAACACTGTACTGACGGCTGATTTTAAGCAGGCTCGCCATCATTTTGTTGATTTAAAAAATAATAATATCAGAATCAAGAGGAAACTAAAATGCTACATATACTTTAGTAGTCACCTTAAAGGAAAACTTGATATAATATATGACTATTCCAAACAGAGTTAGTTTTGTTGCGGTTATTTTTCTCCACACACCTTATGTTTCCATTTCAACAGAGCCATACAAGCTGACAGACATTTACAGTTTAGTTTACAGGGCTCTTGGCTGCCGATGCCTTGGACTCACCCGCTTGTACAGAAATCCTCTGCATGATCTTGGTGAGGGTGCTGCTACCCAATGGGGCGTGGTCGTACCAGACATAATCTGTTTGGGAGACGCTGCGCTTCGGCCGCTGCCAGAAAGCGTCTGTCATTGGGTGCAAGTGGGTTATGTACTTCAAAAAAGAGGACAGTGGGCATCTGGGATCACCTGGGATTTAATGAAAAATCAAAAAACACCAGTGATAAATTATATACAAAAGGATGGAAAAACAACAAACACGAAAACAGTTCTGACGTCAACAAAAATTCAACGGCAAAAACTACCGGATTTAATAATAATTCAGCTCTTTGATATATTTAATTTTAAATTAAGTCTTATGAAGATGGAGGATACTTCTTAGACGACAACTTGTCCTAATTAGAGATGCCAAAGTGTCTTCAAATTTGCTTCAAATATTTTTCAAATTTCAAATTGTTGCTTCTGCCCCAATACAAACTCAGCAGCGAACGTTTTTTGGGTTGGTTTTTTTTTTTCATAAAAAGGAAAAATCTTTATTCATCACATAAATGTGATATCATATTAGTATGCTGGATTTTTCACATAAGAATAATCTTAGTTCGAGTCTTAGTTATGAATTGTCTGTGCACAAATGGGCATGTGTGTGTCTGTGTGCTTATGTTGGTGCGTGTGTTTGTATGGTCGCTTGTAATTTTTAGTCTGCATTTTATCTCATTCTTTCTGTCATATTCTCACGTCATCATTGATACTCATGTTTAATTACTTATGTTTTGATTATTGTGAGGCACTGAATCTGTCAAATGGAAAATTGCCGTATGGACAATAAAGAACTATTATTATTATTATTAAATATTATAACTCATCAAAATGTATAGTGATAGATATATTTTGTTGAAGAAGTGAAAAAATATTTACATCTTTGTAAAAATCCAAAGGTTTTTGTCTTATAATTAGAGATAGAACTCCATAAACAGGAGGGGCAGCAAAACTGAAAGAGTGGTTAAAAATAAATATTCCAGATAAAGGAACATCTTCTAGAGAGAGAGAGGATCTGAAAGTGTGTGGGAGTCTGCAGACTTTCACAAGGGGATTTAGATAATCAGAAGCAGACATACCTATCAATGAGGAGATCAAAAGTTTTATAAAAAAGAGCAGGCAATTATAAGATCAATTTTCTGCACTGGCAGCCAGTAAAGCTGTTTCAAAAGCTGTTCTCGCAGTGTCTTGAATTACTCTTAAATATCTCTCGCACCTGTGCAACTTACTTTTTTTGTCACAAGGGAGGTTATCAATAACTTTGAAGATTCCAAATCCAAAACTTCATGAATGCCACAAATATTAGCCACTTATATATTATATTGTATGATAATGCAAAGATTGACATACTTTCGTTGTATGATCATATTCATTCGCGAAACTCATCAAAACAATTCAATAGTCACTGTTTAATTGTAGGGTGCACCACTGGAGAAAAGAACATCATGCTATTTGGCAGACAGTTGAATTTGGCAATTTTCAAACAAGAACCAAATTCATTTTGCTGTACTGAAATTTGTTTGTGACCTGCAGAGGTAGGGCCACTCAAGTACTGCTGTAGCTTCATTAAAATTAAGGTAGACCCGACATGGTATGAAATGTTTTGTCTGATTTATCCTAATAAAAGGGGTCTGTCTAGCTTGTTTTACAATTTTGTTTGTTTGTTTATTGGAGGTTTTAGGGCCCCACGACACACGAGGGTCATAGAGGAGCCCATTTTACAATTTTGTGAAACTTTCTGCTTCTTAATGGGAGAGAGTTCCATAGTCCTGTGATGCAAGGAAAAATTGAAAATTTGTGGGCATACTCTACAAAGGGGAGGTTGTAAAAATAGCAGACTAACAATACTTGCCCGGCTAAAATAAGTTATATTTAATTTAAGATACTCTGCGCACTAAGAAAGGAGACATGATCTAATCAGAAAAATTTTTTGAATGGTTTTTTTATTTTAATTTTTTTTTTTTTAAATGATAAAACCCAAAATATCAAATCGGGACAATCCCGAAAAATTCGGGACAGTAGGCAGGTCTGAAATAGTATACAACGTAGTTGTCTTTGAAACATGACCCTACTTTAGTTATTTGGGGAAAAATGTATCCAATTTAGCAAGTGTGAATTTTGCCAGGGTGCCGTTGGCAAACTTTTTGTTGTACGTATCATAATCAGAAAGTAACTATGATACAACACCAATATTTTACCAGCAATTTCAAAAGCAAACTCACTAAAATAGCTAGAAAACTGCTTGAAAATCCCACCTTAAAAATAGTTTTTACATACTAGACCCTACTCACAAATTTGTTTAGGTAGTGAACGATAAAAATAGCCATTATGAGAAGGATACAAAAGAGGATGGCCAAAAATATTTTAAAAGCAAGAAGAAAAAAGGAAAATATTTATATCTTAACATGTCACAGCCAATGACACTTCATATTGACTTTCAAACATTGGATTGAGGGGGTTCAAAATTAAAACCTATATCATCCAAATGTTGATATGAAACAACTGGAGATTCATTGATAGTTTATTGATGGTTTTAGGGCCCCACGAAACAGGAGGAAAGGCTGGAGGAGAATCAACTAGAGATGCAAAAATAAAAAGGGGATAGATAGATAGATTGAGAGATTGAGAGAGAGAGAGAGAGAGAGAGAGAGAGAGAGAGAGAGAGAGAGAGAGACACACACACACACACACACACACACACACACACACTCTCTCTCTGTGTCTGTGTGTCTGACTCCCTCACACACACACACACTGACAAAGAGAGAGTGTGTGTGAATTTACACGTGTGATTGTCTTTCCTGTGAGTGACTGTGTTAGTGTGTCATTTTGAAACTTTATTTATCTTCCTATCATTTATTTTATTTTCTGGCTGCAGATGTAAAAAAACAGACAAAATGAATTGCGATTCATGGGCAATAAAGATTAAAGTGGTTAGCTGTACTTGAGGACCGCTTGGTCTGGAGTCTACTCGTACGCCCTGAAGGACGGAAAAGCTAGTACTAGTAGTCTGACTTTACTTCTGGGCGGGCAGCCCAAGAGTCTATTTTGACCCTCTGACAGAAATTTAATTTCCCATTGATAATGGAATTATTTAATATAATTTATTATTCACTACTCATCATAGTCATTCATTCTGTTCAGAATCAACAATCGTCTATGATCAATGAATTTAAGGTTTATAGATTTTGTTTCTGCACTTTCACCAATGGCCACATGGCTCAGTGGTTTAGGTATTGCACGTAGAGAGTGGTTTTGATTCTGATTTATACCTCCTCAATTTTTTCCCATTCTCTCTCTCCCTCTTTCATAGATTGGGAACGTAATTTTTATCTGCAACTTTTACTGTTTTTGTTTTGATGACTTCTAGAATAAGCTTCAATTTTTTTCTTGTGAGCCTGAGAGAAGTTCATACAATACTTCGTTTCTACGCTCCAGTCAATGTTGGAATTCAAACAAGAGGTGCTGTTATCGGCAATCAGGTCACTTGGTGATAGTGTGAAATTTCAAATGCCTGTGTTACATAGATTTATTGTATCATGCAAAACAATACACCCTAATTGTCTAGACTTGTCCAACATTCTCATCTAACTTCTGTCAACAGCAGTCAGTAAAAGCAAATAAGAGCTGGCAAACAATATTCTAACGGATTTGATTGGCTTCACGTCAACACTACACATTACAGGGAAAACCTCAATTTTCCCTTAACCAATTGCCAGCCAAATACTTTAGGCATTTACAATTACCAACAAAACATTTCATTTAATCACAAAACATAATTTTTTAAACTTTTTTGTCACGGTCCCCCATGCCTCATCTTGCGTGGCCTAATGAGAAATGCAAGAGGTATTTCTCGATTTTAAGCCAAACAATAGTTGCTGTTGCCTTGGTGGGATCTACTCATTGATAACGACCTATGAGCCAATTTACCACAGAGGGCAGTTATTGAGAATGATGTGGGGCTAATAAGTTCCAGGGAAGGGAAGGGGAGCAAAAATTCTGGAAAAACAAACAAACAAACAAAATAGACAGGGTCCTTTGATACACTTGAGTAAATACCAGACACTGCACATAGGCCCTAGTACCCACTCTTGATACCTTTTAACAACCCCCTTTCCCGTTTTTGGTTGCTCCACAATAACACCACACTATTTTTCATGGACAAAACAGACTTCCTTATTGATGATAAATGCCATGAGGTGCAAATGATGACCAGATTATTGGCACCCTGGGGGTCCAAAGAATGACAGCCTACTATTATTACCTTTAACATTTTGTCTAGGCTTTGTTATTTAGCAGGATGCATGAGAGCTTTATTTAGGGACGGAATCTTGCAGCTTTAGTAAAGGAGATCTTACCAGGTCTTTCGTACATTCTCTCTCCAACTTGATAAATGGATGGATCGTCATCTGCCCCTCTCTTCAGTTTGAGTGGATAATCTTCATTATCCCGTATGATGCTTGTGTTTTTCAGCAAGACTGATCTGCGACCCTGGCTGTCTGTGAGCACATCAAAATCTGTCTTCTTCATGTTTTTGAAATAATCCTTACCTTTGTTACAAATGTACAAACTGATATCGAAAAACACTTTGTTTTGAAGAGATTCGGGGTTATTTGTGTCCATGGCTTCACTCAAATATATTTTCCTGAGGTCGTCCATTTCAATACGCATTCGGTGACATCTTCTGTTGGCTTTCAATGCAAGATCGAAAGTCGTGTTTGCCAATTCGAAAGAACTATCACGTAGAATATCAACATTACCCTCCATCAGAAAGAATTTATGCAATCCAGCCCTCAAATCCTTCAGGGTCATAGAATCGTCATTTTTCAGTTTAATTTTACCGTAGAAATCACGAAGAAAATCAGCGAGTTGAGTTTTATTCATCTGCGTCACAGTGCCAATGGTGTGGCCTTTCGTCATGGCGAACTCCGACAAGTTGTGGGTTGCCTCAGACACAAGAGAATCGTCTTCCCCCGACAAAGTCATGACTGAGCCTTCGAACTCTGACAATTTTGGGTTTGGACTCTTTTTGTGATTTTTCATAACATGAATCCTCTCAGAATCGCTCGTTGCTGACGGATCCATAATCGCGGGTGTGATGACGTCAATCAACAATCAACAATAAGTCTGACCTGAAGTTCACAGAAAAGAGAGGGAGGTAACAAGAATGAGACCTTCCATCCACGAGGAAAAACGTCTTCAACAAAACTAAAAAGCATGGTATAAAATCCTCATCAGCAAACGTCGGACATTTTGGAATTCATTAGGAATTACGTAATGCACTGAGATAATGTAAACAATGACTGAATCCTTCTACCCCCGCAGAAAATGAGACCAGCTAGGCAAGAGTGAAGGAACTCGTCATCTGAACCAATGACTCAGCCAGCCATTGCTTGCTTTACTTCCGGTGACGAAAGGAGGGGGGAGGGGAGAGAGGGGGGGGGGGAGAAACACATTCACCTTGGGGACAAATATCTGACGTCATCCGACACCGCAATGGGAAACAGGTCGAAGAGAGCAGTCACGCGGCGTGGATTTGTGAGTGACGTCTTAGGTGAGCTGCTTTCGAGTCGAGCGACATTTTTAAGCCTATTTATTATCGATAGGCGCTGCTTACCTGCTACTGAAATCACGGCAGTTCCAGATCTGTAAAGTAAAGATTCGTGTGCCTGGTGTCTACGTCATCGAATAAATCACGGGTGGCTGTACGAACAATTATGTATCATTTACTCAGCTTCATTTCTCTGTTTTCATATCCAGCTACTGAAACAAGGCATGCGAAAAATTGTACCTACAAGTCGTTAGCACAGCGCGGAATTATAGACAGTTTTATTGTACCAAAGCTTCTATTCCAGACTTTAAAGTACGAAGGCATCGCTGTGACCAGAGAGACTTAAAAAAACATAGTGAATCTTGGGTTGTGACTTCGTTCCACAGTTTTATCAGAGGTCTATCGTCACGCCCTAAAACAAAGAATCAACAACCAATAAACAAAAATATCAAAAACACCAAATAATTTAAAAATAGTTGTCGCTCTTTAAAACCTTATCTAGTTATAGTCTCAAATCATTGGTCTATATTTAGACTAATTTGAATAAAAGGCAGAAAAAATGTGTCTTTGTCCACAAGAACGTTCTCACGATGTAGAGATCCTGGGTGATAAAGTGGACACAGAGTGAGATAGATAGATAGATAGATAGATAGATAGATAGATAGATAGATAGATAGATATATAGATAGATAGATAGATGGATGGATGGATGGATGGATGGATGGATGGATAGATAGATAGATAGATAGATAGATAGA
>JBCIKM010435649.1:0-20325 GCA_039654465.1 Melibe viridis | reverse complement strand
TTGAAATTTAAAGATAGTGTAATCTAATTTATTTAAATGAATAGAGCTTTGAAAACTATGAATTTTGATATAAAGATGTTGACAATCGGCCAAAAAAATAAAAAAGTTACGCAACTTTAAAGTTTTCGTGGACTTAAAAAAAAAAATCGCCAAATTGTCAAAGTCATCATTTTGAATACTAGATTTTGGCTTTTATTTCCCACATTTCTGTTTAACTATGTGGCTTTGTATTTGTAAGGTCGTGTCATCCGAAGGTTACAGAAACACAAGATTCACTGCTGGCGTCTGGTGATTCCAGGAAAGTTTATCCATTTGACATGATGAATACCTCTACAAAATGAGTGTACCACTTGCCTTTGCCAACAACATTTCTTCCCGGTAACATAATTGTTTTGTTTTCCTTATCCCTTCATACTGCCTAAGCAGTGTTGGGACCCAGCTCCAAGGAGCCGAGAAAAACTCTGGATCACAAGAAATCAAGACAGGCAGAGGATCGATCCATCGTTCCTAATTTTGCGTGGCATAATGAGCAATGCAAGGGGTATTATAATTATTAGTTGATCTTAAGCCAAACAATAGTTCCTGTTGCCTTGGTGGGATCTGCTCATTGATAAAGACCAACGAGCCACTACAGGGCAGCCCGTAACTGATCAGAAGTCTATTTATAGGCAATGGCACCTTGCCAGGCTAATGGGTTGACGCATCAGCATCTCAAAAACATGTACATGTGCCACAGGCGTGTTACAATGTTTTGGACAGGGAGACAACGTTGCCTACAACCAGGAGGACATCCGAGCTTTAATTCCATCACCGTTATGATGTACCTCAATGTCACCAGGGAGTGACAACTGACCGGGAAGATTTGCGCCGTTCATGGGACTGGAAACTGGAAGCACCGTGCATCTGCAAAATGGATCGTCTTTGTTGCGTCAAATTTTACCAAGAGCGACACGCATGGTCCGATTCACTAAATCTTCCTGCATCCGACAGTGAACTTCAGGAGCAGCACAGAACGACCGACTAATTTATATAATTAGAATAGCTCTACAGTGTCCAACCCCACCTCCTTTATTTCTTTTTGTGAGTTTTTTTTTTCGTTTTTGTTTTGTTTAAATATCATTATTATTTAGGTACGGTATTCATTTTTTTTAAATACCCCGCAAATATTGAAGAGCAGAAATGAATAATTTAATTTTTAGTGAATATGAATTTGTTACCCACCTCCTTGCGAGCATATCTCATTCTTAATCCCCCTCCCTTTCTTTACAACATTAACAAAAACAAAAAACAAAGCACCACTACCCGTGGTTGGTTGGTGGGAGTCCCTGGTAGGCTCTTCTACTTATGTTTCTTTTCTTTTACACTGAAGCTAACGCTTTACTTTTCCCTCTTTTCTGGGATGTCATGTTATTGTCTTGTCTGCAACTCGATGCTCATCCCTTATTTCATGCCTTTTGGTACATGACTGCAGGGTCAAAAGTTAAACGTACTGAGTACTTTTGTATACAAAGTGGGTTTAAAGATCTTGGGTCCTCCTGCGCCATAATGCAAACAAACAAACAGTACCGCTACCCCCAAAAAAAAAAAAAAAAAAAAAAAAACAAAAAACAACAAGCAAAACAAACAAACAAAAAAACTAACAAACTTGTCCTGTCAGCCTGCCAATTTGTAAGTACCGAGACCCAGGCACTCACAAAGGGAACAGATTATTCATCGAGCTTTCACTCGATGCCAAAAGGAACCACCCATGCAGTCCATGGCAAATCACGATAGCCCCGGCAAGAGCTCAAACACCACACCCTTCAGTCTGCAGGTTGACCAGGCATGGGCAGTCCTTACTGCACTCCTAAACCACCAGTCCATGGTTAAACTTTGCAAAGGACTGCAAGAATCAGTCTCAGTCCTGGTCCTTAGACATGCCATTGCATGGGTAAAGAAAACAGCTAATGGAACTTGCTGCACTAGTCTTTTGATGGTCAAGCTTGAGCAGATGGTCAGGTCCTGATCAGAGGATTGGTCCTCTTCCCAAGGGGACAATAACAACAACATGCAGGAGAGGTATGAGGGTTTGGCCACAGCAGCAGGCAGCAGACAGAGCATCTTTGGACTTTGGCACCTGCCCAGTTTTCATCAACCCTTCCTGACCATTCCCTCTCTTTTTGTAAAGAACTGCGGTTAAAATGGACCGCACAGTCCTTGGGCAAAGGACCAAGGACCTCAAGGACGCTCAGCTCTACTGCCAACAGAGTTACTGGGGCACAGGATGATTGATGCATCTATGACAGTTACAGTACAGAGCATATTTGTAGGATCCAATTTCATGTCCTTAATTCCAAACAGTTTACTTGGAACATTCAGCATATTTAATTTCATCCATTTTTTCTTAACTGCTGGGGCAGAGATAGGTAGTCAAGGGTTGACCTAGCACCAATTGCTAGAGAGAGCAAGAATAAAAAACCAGTGGAGAGTCTGTAGCATATGACTTATGACCCTGTCCTGAGTAGCAAGTGATGAGTGGGAGAGGATAATAGTGAAAAAAGAAAATATATTTCCAGTAAATTTTCATTTCAACATAACATACCTGATGACAATCTTGACAAAGAATTTTGACCATAAGATTACTAAATTCCTCAGGCATTTCAATGTCAGAGCAAATTTTGTCCATTTGCTTCCATACTTCAGACATGTCCTCCAAGGACTCCTTACACAGCGGACATTGGTAATGTCTGCAACAACACAATGCACAGCAATCAATTATAATAGAAAAAAAACACAAAACTCTCTTATCTGAGAGTGGTAAATTTTTATAAAAGCAACAGGGTTTATTTAACTGCTTAAAACTAAAAAACTGAAATCTTGCACAAACATCCATAATGACCGGGAAAATGCTCTACCATCATCCATTGCATATTTTCCGTAAAAGATTTCATTGCGAAGGGAAATATAAGAAAATCCAAACATTCATCTGACTTATTCCGCAATGATTGAGTTTCACAAACAACTGTTTATGCCAGTTTCAATTTGATGATTTTTCAATGAAAAGCAAAAGAAAAATCTCTTTATATAATAACAGATAAAGAATTTCGTAACTATTCATCATTCAGAATTGAGTTTTAAGAAACATACTATACTATGTTTAATAACCATGTTTAATACAACTCCCAATTTACTCGACAGTATTAGCCTGAGGTATTTCTGAATTTGAATGAACTAAAGTTACTTTTGAAGACTGACCACAAAAGAACTGGATGAGAAACAGGAGTGATGTTTGTGCAATTTGACACGGAGAAGGGGAGGGGGGGGGGGGGATGAGAGGGGATAGAGAGTGAAAGTAAAGAAAAAAATAACTCCCATCAAAGAATATACATAGGCAAAACCTGTTACTTTCAACAAATATTCAGATGACCATTCATGTGACTTACCCTTGCTTGTAGTATGCAAGTAAACATTCTCTGAAAAAATGAAGAAAAAAAATAGAATAAAAGTTTTCATTTTATTCTCAATGCTATATCCGTATGTAGGGATGAATAGAAGTAAGTTGAAAATCTCTTCAGTAAAAAACAGATAAAATATTTGAAGATTAATCAGTGAAAAAAAAAGAGAGCATTGTCATGGACATAAAAGTAAACAGTAGAAATAAGATGAAGGCTAATAAAAAGGAAATGTAAGTTTGTTAAAAACTAATTGAGGATGGAAAATACAAAATGCTGAAATGTTTGCCCTAGGAAATATAATACAGCAATTGTAAGATGAATTTTCAAAACAAATAAAAAATTGCTGTTGTGGTACTTGCCAGATTTCAAAATGACAGGTGAACCAGATGATTTAATTAGTATAATATGTTAATTCTTACTGATGGATCATGTGGCCACATCTTGGGATATGCATGCCCATCCGTGACGTGTGCAGCAACTCTTGGCAAATAGGGCACGGCGACATGGAGATGTTGTCCAAACACTAGTGAAGATTACACAAAGAGGATTGAATATAAAATAAGATATCAGGTAATCTTAGGCTTGATTGCTTAGTCTGTAGAACGTCAGACTCCCATGTTAAAGAGTGTGGGTTCGATTCCCGCTGGAGCCATTGGACCATCCACACTGTGGCACTGTACTGCGGCTGCCATCTGGGTTGTCCCAGTTTTCCCTTGGGACATACGCCTGGGTTGTCCCAGTCTTCCCTTGGGACAGACGCCTGGGTTGTCCCAGTCTTCCCTTGGGACAGACCCTAGAAACAAATGTCCCCTGCAGGATGAACACAGAGAATTTTATTTTTTATTTTAATTCTATGAATAAGAAGTCATATTCTTTTAAGATATATGGAAAAAAAAAGATTAGATAATTTAAGAATAACCCAATAAATAATAAGTTTCAAATGAAGGAAAAAAGATTTTACAATGTCTGAACTGCAACTGATGTACCAATGGGAAATGAATAACTTTCCTCACTTGAAAAAGTTAGTTTGTAAATTTACACAATAAAAATGTTGCATAAACTTCTGTACACATATATATCGAAAATATTTAATTGAATTCTGTCTTATGTTCATAGATGAAGACAGAGGAGCTCAATAAAATCTTTTTAAAAATCTCTTTTTACTTGAGCACTTGGATTACAAAAAAAAAGGTCTCTGTACTCGAATGAGTCCCTTGATTAATTACATGAGGGTTGATTGTCATGACAATAAAACCTTGATTACTTAATAACAATTATCTTACCTTATGTCTGCCTTCGAGTTCTTTACTAAGGCATGCATTACAAGTGTTGCAGTGATAGAAGTTTTCCCTTGGACCAACTCTGAAGTATACAAAAATGACAAATTTTGTTTTCTTTTAAAATCATAATTTCACATGGACAATAATATACTTATTTATGTGGCACCTGATACTTGAAATTTTGCTTTCTTTAAAAATTACAAATTCAAATGGAAAAAACTTGATATTTAAATTTATTTCTAGCTTTGATAAAGAGATATCCCTTTCTCCACCTACATCTTATATCTACATTATAAAATAAATAAAAAGTAATATAAAATAATCCAACATACTCACCTACAGATGCCACAATCATCACAATGAAACTGATTGTTATTTACATCAAATAGACGGCAAATGCGGCAGAAGTATTCTCCAAACACAGTACCACAAGAAGTACACCTTTCAGATACCTGCTCAAGGATTAATTCAATGACAAAGATGTAGCTTAAAGATTATTAAACATTAATTTATGCTTAATATCAATACTAGTAAGAGATACAACAAGAATGAAAAATCAGTTGTCTTTGACTTGTCAAATATATAAAATTTAATCAACAATCATGTTATCATTTAACACATATTTCAATTTCAGGAAAAAAAGGATTGAGCAATGAAGCTTAAGTTGGTAGATAATCAAAATTTTCCCTATTATATACAAGGAGGGGGAGGGGGGGGGGGTAAATTACAATTTAAATTGCTATTCTAACAAAGATGATAGAAGGGTATTTCATTTGACTTGCAAGGAATAGAAAGATAATGCAAATATACCTAAAAATAATGATCCAAGGTAATGAAGATAAATTTAGTTTACTTTAAGAAATGTTTACACATCTCCTTTTTAACAACTCTAGTGATACACTATAAATTTATTTCTATTACAAATGAAAGTCGCAAGATATTCATAAGACTTCATTTCCTTAAATCAAATGTCTTTTGCAAATATTCCTACTCAGCACAATCTAATGGAAAGGGTCTCAAACTATTAATACTATATAGTTTTCCCTTTCAGAAATTTTGTAACTATGAGGTGTTTAAATGAATTTTATCCATAATTCATTAAAAAGGGTAAAAATAAATACATCTTGCAGAGTTTGGCAGCTGATGCACTCAATCTTATCAACTTTGTGACGGTTCATCTCATGATCATTGTCCTCATCATGACAAAATCGACAGGGGTAAAGCTTTCCACAGCACTTTGCCTACAAGGAATATAATTAGTTTTTAAATAGTACAGTGACAACAGACTTATAGGAAAACTAATTGTAACAAACTAATAATCAGTTCAACAGTATAATATCAGTTTGAAGACATTTTAAATGAGAATTTCAAAACCTGATTGAAGGATTGGTCATTCAAATGTAACAAATACACCATGCATTCTATGCTGCAACTTTTTCAAGCCAAGTAATAAATATATGTGAAAAAAAAAAAACCCAAAATTTCATTCATTTATCCATGGCAGAAATTCTTCTTTTGAGTCGATAGTATGTACCAGAGACGAATCCTTATCATGATACTTAAATTTCCATTTCCATGACTGCTGAATTCAATCATTACCTTCAACCTGCAGTTCCTTTGGTAGTGTGTGCAAAGTGTGGTGCCCTTTGAAGGAATTTTCAGGGCAGAGGCTCCTGCCCCAACACTGTCATCACCTTTTGATGGCTCAAACTCTTTACTTGCCATTGATAAGATGACGGATAATCAATGATCTCCCTATTCTGGACAAAGTTAGTTAAAAGTGAAGGCTGTTCTTTCCACATCAATCTTGAAACTGCCTCCAATGCATCAGAACATCCGATGACCAGCCTACTGAGAAAACACAAAACGGCAATTACCTTAATATTTGTTTTGTTATTCTTAAACCCTCAAATCACCCGAGCAGAGTTGGAACCCAGTTCCAAGAGCATGGAAAAACCCTGGATCACAAGAAATGAAGACAGGCAGATGATCAGTCCACTGTGCCTAATCTTGCGTGGCATGAGTAATACATGGGGTATTACTTGATCTTAAACCAAACAATAGTTGCTGTTGCCTTTCATGCTATCTGCTCATTGAGAAGGCCAATGAGACGATTTATCACAGGGCAGAATTACATCAATATAATAGCATATTTCAGGCAAAGGAAACTAAAATTCTCTCTTCCTGACTTTTTTGTTTTATTGTCGATCTTCTTCAAGCGCCACCTTGAAGATATAGAGAGGAATTTGACTTGGTATAAAATAAAACCCTAACAAAACGGTTCATCTGTGCTTAGCGCAAAGCATTGCTACCAGCAGCTTTGAAGGGTGTTCTGACCATGGCAAATAACATCCCCTAACATGACCGATTGGCACTTAGAGAGCCTATATATATGCTCTCATAATGAGGATTAAGTGCTAGCCTAAACAAGTGTGCAACATCAATACATTAAACACATACAGTTGTCAGCTTCAATCTAGTGTTGTGGTGAAAGTTTGATATTGAAGCAGCTGCCATGCCAGAAAATCTTGGTTACTTAAAGAACTTGAGACCATAGAAAGGGACTTTGTATGTCAACCAAGCTAGGTCATCTTAAAGGGCTTGATTCAAGACTTCTCACGTAATTCATTCAAATATTAATTTTATTTTAAGACAAACCTCTAAAGAAACTAGACTATTCATCAGAGGGATTTGTTACAGTGGAAATAAATATATATCTATATAAAAGAGAACTCAAGTTCAGTTCTCTGCTCTGGATCTAGATAAACATCAATGCATATCTTATCACAAAAGAGAGCGTTATAGAATTCTTCGAGGATTATCTTTCCAAATACAAATACTCTTCACTTCTGAAAGCTGGGCCAATAATTCAAAGTGTGTTCTCTACCTCACCTTTCCAATTCTTAACTCAACTCTCTCTCACGAGAGACTGTCGAGCTCAAGTGTTTCACAGACCAGTGGCAGCAGCATTAACATCAAAACATTAACTTCCGGGCCGAAAATGTAAACATCTTCGAGGAAGAGTGATGCAATGAAGAACTGAAATGAAAGAATGTTTGAAGTCCGTTCAACCGAAAAAGAAAACAATAACAAAAAGAACAGCGGGTTTTTTTTTTCTAAATAAATTTGATTTCCTTGAATACTCTGTTTTAAAAATGCGCATGCGGCTCTAAGTCCTTTTGAGGTTTGACCAAGTTTCTTCTTTTTCTTTTCATGTTACGCAACGAGATGAAAATGAATAGAAAATAGTATAGACACAGTGCCGAGGTGAGTCAAAGCCATAGAGAGAAAGGAAAAAAAAACAAAACAGGAAGACGTCGGAGGAGGGAATCGAGCCCAGGACCTGCCACGGCATCGATTCGCCCGGCCACTGCCAGAACAGCGGGCCTACCAACTGAGCCATCCGCCACCCTCCTCCGACGTCTTCCTGTTTTGTTGTTTCTTTTTTTCCTTTCTGTGGCTTTGACTCACCTCGACACTGTGTCTAAACTATTTTCTACTCATTTTCATCTATTCCCAGTGCCTGCTCCTCTTTTCTTCACTTGATTTTACGCAGCAAGAGGTGCGATGTGTTGGCAGTTTTACGATAGTTTGCTGCTGATGTCCAAATACTTTTTCTTCATTATAAAACACATCGAATTTTTGCTTCCCAACGAACAGAGTCTGACGTTTGGTTAGTTCAATTGATATGATTTGAGGAAAATTGCTTGTGTTCTGCTGCCCGTAGCTGTCTGCTGTATGTACCTGAAATTCAGCCACAACAAACCAGAGTGAAAATTTGTATTCTGTTAAAAAAGAACCAAACAAAAAAAAAGGATTTCGAGCAAGCTCTGTTTTGTTTGTGTGTGTGTGTGTTGTTGTTGTTGTTGTTTTTGGTGGAACAGCTAGCTATAGTGTGCTGAGACTGCACTGGCATACTGTAAGTTAAAAGAATGGCATGTCGGTTAGAATATAATATCTCTGGTTAGAATCCATTTTCATGAAACAATTCGATTCTAATGGGTTGTTAGCTCCTCTTCCGATAGAAAAGAAAATACTAAAAGAGAGCAAAATGTTTACCCAGACTTTGTGCATAACAGAATGAAAAATACAGATAAGTGATAGGGCCTCTGAATTTTGTCTTATTTTTACTTCTCGATGTACCGAATTGTGCCAGCAAGATCGATTGCTCGCAGGCAAGACGTTAAATGATTGGAGATAAAAGTGAGTTAAAAACACACACATAAACCTCCCCTCCCCCCCCCCCCCCCACCTTAAAAAAAATCCACCAAAAACAAGAAAACATGAAGAACAATTTACAATTTTAAAACTATCTGTTGCCTTTGAATGGAATTTTCGAGGCCAGCAGAATACAAGCCAAATAAATTTTGGGTAGAAAGGCCCACCAGGGACCCCACCAGCCGCAGTTGGGGGTCTTTCACCTCCTACCGGCGCGCAGCGGACCTACTTTTATTCCCCGGGTCCCCACGGTGGACATCCTTAATTTCGAGAGTAACATAATTTATCTATTTATTTCATATTGGGTCAAAGGTCACGAAGGCCTAAAAAAAAACTAAAAAAAAAACCTGTGGACAGCGCGCGCCCATCAAAATCAAAGGTCCAAAGTTGTAGTCTCTGCACTCCACTACCATTTTTAGCTCTTTTTTATGATTCCACCAACTTGGTCCATCTCCGTGCACCATGTCGCCTACCCACTTTATTTTGGTGGCCGATGGCCCAGAACTCGAGCTTACCGCCCTGGCAGCGGCCTGACAATACAACGAGTGCCATGGCCATGCAAGTTAGCTTTGCTGTTTGTTTATTGGAGGTTTTACGGCCCCACGACACTCGAGGGTCAGAGAGGAGCTCGGAGGAAAGTACGATGATAGAATAAGTTCAAAGAGGGAACAGGTCAAACCACAAACAGCAGAGAGATGATTTACACTAAAAAGTAAATATCATTATCACAACACATATTGACACCACTGAGAGATAATAACCAATGGCCATCACTCGTGATGGTCCAGGAAGACCCAGGATCTTTAAATCACCTTTGTGTACAAAAGCACTCAGCATGTTTAACTTGTGACCCTGCGTTTGTGTACCAAAAGGCATGAAATAAGCGATGACCACTGAGTTGCAAACAAGACAACAAAAACAGGACATCACTCAAAAAGGGGAAAAAGTAAGACGATAGATTCAGTGTAAATGAAAAGAAACAAAAGTAGAAGAGCCCACCAGGGACTCACACCGACTGCCACCATTGGAGGGCTTTCACCTCCTACCAGTGCGCAGGGGACCGACTTATATCTATATTCCCCGGGTCCCCAAAGGGGGAAGTTAGCTTTGTTTGTTTCTTGGTGGTTTTAAGGCCTAAAGACACACGGCGGTCATGGGGAAAAAAGATGATAGAAAGTTGAAAGAGAGAACCGATCGAACCACAAACAGGGAGAAAATTGACACTTCAAAAAATATACCTTTCTCCAAACACATAACTACACCACAGAGATGATTTATATTTATAGATAGTCATCCCTGAAAACACCCATAACAGCAAAAGGGTCCAGGAAGAACAACACCCTGTACAAAAGTACACAGTACTTCTAACTTGTGACCCTGGAGTCATATGCCAAAAAGGCATGAAATTAGGGATGACCACAGAAAACAAAATCTGAACACAGAAGAAAAGTGGGAAGAAAAAAAAACAGAAGTACAGTACCCACTAGGGACACGAACCAACAGTCCATGTGCTGTGGCAAGCCCTAGGCTCGAATCCCATTTCAGACAATGTCCAGCCTTCCTGTTTTTTCCCTTCTTTCAATGGCTTTGCCTCTTCTCAGCCTCAACCAACAATACTTGCTTTGAATATCATACATTGGGTAGCAATCAAATTTTAACAGGTTTTTAGTTGAGTTTTCCTCTATAAGAAAAATCCCCAATATCTTATTCTAACACCACTTTTCTCCCATGACACAACTTAAAGTCAGTAACGTCCTCCTCTGGGAAAACCTTTAAACTGAAGACATATTTTTAAGGTCAGTATTTTTTTATATATATATATTTTTTTACTGTATGTTTGGCAGTCGCCTTGAACAAATTAACACAAATTTGGATCAGGGGAGACAAAATTAAACAAAAATTACAACTCAAGCTTTACAGGTCACTTGTCAGACCAGTCCTGACCTACAACTGCGAGACCTGGGCATTGACCAAACAAGATGTTTCCATCGTAAACAACTCCGGCGCGTATTGGGAATTCATGATCCGACCAAGATACGGAACAAATCCCTCTACAAAAAGTGTGAGGAAAGACCGATATCACTCTTCGTCCTGGAGAGGAGATGGCGACTTTTCGGACATATATTGCATCGGGACAGCGAGATCCCTGCCAACAAGGCAATGTCGATTTATTTTGCTGGCTCCAGTAAGAGTCACAGAGGCCGCCCAAGCACAACATTGCCAATTGTGCTCAACAGGGACTTGCGGAGGTCAGACAGAAGCCTCCACATGGCATCAGACCACCTCAAGCGGCTCTCAGAACTGGCCCAGGACAGGGACAAGTGGGGGGAGCTGGTGGCTGAGACAACAAAAGCTGCCGAGGCGTCCTTGTTGGATGACCGGGATGCGGAAGGCTAATTGATTGATTGATTGATTATGTTTGGCTCTCCTATCCAGTTCCAAACATTTTGAGGATAAGAGTTTTCATCCTCTAAAAATTACTTCCAGGACTGTCCCTTTTCAATCAATTTTTTTGACCTTCACTTGTATAATTGGATCATTTCTTTTCTTCTGATCCATGTCCTCTAGAGGACTGCAAACGAGTGGAAAATAAACAAGAATCTTCCTTTCCCTTTGCAATGGTCTTTTGCCTCTCCATTTAAAAAAAAAAAAAAAATTTTCCCCATTAATTTTTTTTTCCTTCAGAGAACCAAATCGTACTAAGTACGATTCTATGATACTGGTTGGCATCTATAATAAAGGTAACAGAAAAGAATGGTAACAAAATAAACAAGGAGATGAAATGAAAAGCAAGTAATATTTATTTAATTATGGCTTTGACAGCATATTTATATATCTCCTCATTCATCTTGCGAAGCTTGCTGGCTTTTTCTCTCAATGAAGTGACTTCATCCCTCACCTGAAAGTCCAAAGAAAATGTTCAGATAGAAATCACCTTTCCAACAAAAAACAAACAAAAAAAAATAAAAATCCGGACTTAACAATTGACATCAAACTAAATTTTCACTCTTCTTTCATTAAAAATGGAAGTAAAAAAAAAAAAAGGATTAAAAAAAGAACTTCACCCACAACAAAAAAAATTAGTATGGATGCTGTTGATATGAAAATAAGATTCATTTCTTGACTCTTTTTTGTGGTATCTCATCAAATGAACAATTAGGAATAATTTAGATTTAGAGATACAGCTTCCCTGTTCGTCATCATGTATGTGTATGCAGCGTGTAATTTTTTTTCCTCACTGTGTTTCCTATGGTTTCTACGGGAAGCAATGAATACTGTAGGAATAAATTTTTGCAAAACTGCTGCTCATACTTTATTGTTATATATTTTAATAAAAGTTACCATTTTTTAAAGTTACAGATAAAAAAGAAATATTTAAAAATTGTATTATTTTGAGAGGTAAATGAGTCAACTTTTCATTCGGAAGTAAAGACTTTCATAGTGATAAGAAATCATCAAACAATATAAAGTGTTGTACAAGTAAAAATAATGGGAAAGAAGATAATATTATCTTAACTCTTGATGTTTTTAAACAACAATCGTGGATCATACCTTGTCATTTTCAGTAGCATTTTGACTGCTCAAAGGTCTTGCTCCATAAAGCTTTATTTCCTGGAAAAATTAAGCAATTTATTTTAATTTCATTCAAGCATGGTAGGGAAATATTAGGCTGCAAAACAAAGATTGTCTCAAAAATATACTTAACTCTTTCCATGCCAACTGACGCACACTGTACCATATAGGTTTGTTCCATTTTATCGAAGTTCACAGTTTTTAGAGTAACTAAATACTAGTCACTTTTGTGTCTTCACAAAAAAGAGTGTCTTTGCTTTGTTTTGAAAGCATCTTGCGCCCGAAAGAGAAATATTAGGGGTTTTAATGAGAAAAATCAGTTGAGATTCATTCGGTTTCCCATCCGTTGCTATTAGAAGCTACAAAATGGCTGCCGATGGTTGAGTTGTGCCTAGTTTGCAATGCACAAATAGATATTATTTATCGAATTTAGCCTTGTAATTGGGTTTCTAGTCTTATCAATAATGATTATTATGAAGTTAAAGCAAGTTTAAGCAGTTCTGGTGATGAAAGCTGTGCAGATTCAGCTTTTGCATCATCTGCTAATATTTCCTTATTTTTATCAAAGTTCGGTCACTATCCCCATCTCACATAATTGATCATATTTTTGTTCCAAATTGTTGTTTCTTCTTAGAATTTGGTGTGTTCATAAATAAATTTTGAATGGATTTTACAAGGCTGAGAGTATGTTACTGTGTGGATAGTGAAAATCTATTGGTGAGTTTGATACGTGTTGTGATGAAAAATGGAGCACTTCTTTCTTTTTTTACATACGATTCACACCTTAAAAAAAAAAACAATTAATTTTTTCCCCTAACTCTACTTGCAACAACGTTGATAAAATAGTCCATTTCCTTCTCTTTAAAATGGTATATAATATGATACACTTTTTCTCATAACTATTAATGTAAGGTACATTTTTCATGGGGCACCATTGGGGTCTTACTGCACTCGAAAAGCCCCACAGTGCAACTGGGAAAAAGCCTTGGCATGGAAAGAGTTAAGTAGTTTTAAGGAAAAGGTAGCTCTTACAATGACATTGTCACAATACACATTCAAAATGAAATATGTCTTCAAAATAAGATAGAGTAATAACAAAAAAATAATAAGGAACCAAAGTAATGAAAAGAAGAGAAAAAAAACTTCAGTGAAGAAAACCAAAATAAAAAAATTAAATATTCATAACACACCAGAAAAAAAGAAAAGATAGAAAGATCACGCTTAAGGGAAACCTTAGACTTACAGGTTGTTGAGATGGAATATTGATGAGAATATTATCACTCTCCTCTTTGTCTGTACCATGGAGGTGTCTTTTCAAGTTTGCTATGTGGATACTGGGCTTGACATCTGGGAAGGCTAAAGCTGATGGCATGGGGGTCACCATCAGATTAGTCACCCTCTCTGGGATAACAACAAACAAAACATGGACATGGTTTTACAGTAACAACCCAACAGATAATAAAGGTCCTTCAATCCATTTAAGATAAACAGGTCCTTATCCAAGAGTCTGTTTGAGATGAACAAGATAAAAAATATTGGTCATTCATGAGTGTAGTTAGAGGATGGAGGAGAGGGGTGGGGGGTAAATGACATTTTGGAAATTCCTATCATATCAATTCTGCAAGAGCACCTCAGCATTACGAAAGCATCTTCTTTGTTCAAAGGAAAGAAAGAAGAATAAGTTAAACTCCAAAACAGTCAAACCTCCACCCCACCCCCTAAAAAAAAAATTAAAACAAAACAAACAAAAAACCCAAACTAATATATAACCTTCACATCCCAAATAGATATGAAAATAACAATCATTAAAAAAAAAAAGTATCCACTATAGCAAAAAGATATATCTTTCGTTATCCCTCATGTTAACAATTGGAAAAATACTATGCATTTTTACAGAGGATACAAAACCAACCCTGTCCTTTTGTATCCCGGCTGTAAAGATCAACACAGGAGTGTCATCTAACACAGCAGCAAACCTACCACTATCTTAAACAATCAATTTATCTTGCTTTTTTGACATTGGTTCAGTCATTCGTCCATCAGATAGTGGACCAAAAGCTTTTGTTTAAGATAACAAAAATTACATGAATTTAACTTTGGCAGTTGTTTTCAAACAGTTTTTTTTTGCCAGAAAACAGCTTTTATTGATTCGCCTGGAAAAACAGTGTAGGTTATTTTCTTATTTTTAAATATTAAAAACTTGGTCTAACTGCTTTGCAATAATATGGGAAGCTAGACACAAAAACTTACCATTGAGAACAATACACAGAGGAGATGCTGAAGACATAATTGACCAAATTTTGATGGTCTTGTCATCAGCTGCAGATACCAGACGAGACTGATTCTGTGTTAAAGCTAAGAATCGAACAGGTGCTCTGAAAAAAAAAAACCAAAAAACCAGACATATGAAAGGTCTGTTATACAATTTGTTTGTCTTAAGTTTAACTAGAGACCATCAACACTAAGGTATTGCTGGTTCCACTGTAAGAAAATTATACATATATAAAATGGACATTTAAGTACAGTAACATATGATTACATCTGCTTTGTTTTCGGACAAGGTGTTTTTACCTTTTTTTAAAAAAAGGGTCTTTCCATCCTGACCACAGGTTGACCCATCTATAGTCTGTTCCACCGAAAACAAAGTGTGTTTACCATTTTTTGCATTCATCAGCAATAATTAAACACAGCTTATATTGACAAAACACTATCATCAATTTTAACCCATGAAACATCGTAAACGTGTTACTACATCACATCTCTTGGTGCGTAAAATGTACATACAAAGAAGAAACCAGGTCAAAGACTGAACAGATTTTGCTCATACTTGGAATTTAGATAAGACAAAATGACTTAGAGCAGAATGCAAACTTTCCAAACAAAGCATTCATGGACATAAAAATTATTCAGAAGAAAAAAAAAGCTGTTTTTTGTTTTTTTTTGGTTTTGTTTTTGTTTTTTTGTTTGTTTGTTGTTTTTTTTGTTTTTGTTTTTTTTTTGGGGGGGGAGTAGATCTGACTTTATTGTAGAAACTTCTTTTACAGGAATGATACAAAGCACCATTTTCCTTTTCTCTTAAATTCAATCACAAAATGTTGCTCTTAACAAGACCTCCCTACGCTCTTATTAGTGATATCAGAGTAATTTTTAAAAAGGTCATAAAAAAAGGACTCCCCACAAACAAGAAAATTTCCCCTCCTTCAAAAGCAATTTAACTCACAAAGCCCTGGTTCAGTTAGAAGCTTTTATTGTGAATTATTACGTCCCTGTACACTGTAACATAAAATGAGCTATGGGGATTAAACATCTCCCCAATACTGTAAAAAACAAGGCCAAAATAGTTCCAAGTCACCATGTATCAATTTAGTCATAAGTCTTAGTGCTCACTAAACTAGGAATTTCTTCCAAACAAATGATATCGGTATACTTTCCATCCAAGAAACAAAGAGCCCTTCCAAAATAATAGAAATAACAAAATATACATTATGAATAAGAAGCTGTAATAAAATCACCTTGAGACAATATCAAGTCTCTACTATAAGTATCCTATCTAAGGTCTTTCCTTCTTGAGCCTGACAATGCAGAATAATGAGGGGCAACGACTTCATCAGCGAGCTGCCTGTCCTCATCCATCATGGGATGATTTCATTGGTCAATTATTACACTTAGGTATTCTTTGCAACTGTGCAAGAAAAGTGGTGTACAGATCAGATTGGTTATTTTTCAAATGATTTCATCATCTGCAACCTGGATATACCAGTGTCAAAGGTATAGGTAACTATTTATAAGTTACAACAACAGGGTTTGAACAGGTATGAAAATTTTAAGTCATGTTTGTATTTGAAAAAGTCATCAGTGACCAAAAAGGGATTTTGTTCTTGTCTGTGCAGTCCTGTGATAAACAGATTCTACTGTATTTCCTGGGCTTTTCTAATTATTTATCTGAAAATGATTTAAAAACATTCATGATACGTACTTGTGAATTGCATGACATACAAAACCTTCACTGACATCCCGGGAATCAAAGTGAGATGACTTATCTGATGACCTCATCTATTTCAATAATAAAATATTAACGTTTATGGCAAACAAAACATAAGGACAAAAACTCATGAAAACATTTTTCAGATTTTTGGCGCCTCATAAAACATTAACATTACCTACAAATGAAAATAGGTTAGGGTAAGTGATATGTGTTATGTTTAGAAGAATATTTGGACTTCGCCTCTTTACAGGATTATTGGAAAAACTTTTCCAAAGTGTCTAAATTCATTTGTTATTTCAGTTGCAAGAAAATTTTCTTATGACCAAAATTCACTTACAAAACCCTTTTCACTAAATCAACAGTTCTTTAGTGTAAATTAATAAACACATCAAAATCAAATGCATTCACCTCTGTTTGCAGATCTATACAGTACACATTCCCTTGACCATCACCAGCAAACAAAGCAAGCTCTGAGTGATCCATTGTCACAGAATACACAGGAGCCCCAAGCTCAAACATTTTCAATTCCTCACCAGTCAAAAGATTCCATATCTGAAATGAAGATAAGTAAAAAAAAAAAGGCTTTAAATAATTTACAGAAGACACCTTCAAAACATTAAATAAATTCCCCCAATGCACTTCATGAAATATACAAAAGAGTCACTAGATGCCAATCATTGGCGATCACATATTTGTGGAGGCAAAAGGAAGACTTTAGATAGAAATCAGTGGCAAAAGTTTGAAAATAGCAACTAAACCAAGAGGTTACCAGATGAAGAAAGAGAGAAAGAAAGAAAGAACTTAAATAAAAGGGTATCATATTAACAGTTCAGCTTGCAAGAAAATTCACCTTTTTGACAGAAAAAAGAGAAGCTACATTTTTTTCAGACGAACTGATAGCTATGAAATTTGTCAACAGAGAAATGTATTAGCCCTCCTGAAACCATCTGCAATATCTACCTCAGAAAGATAACTGGAAATTTCTAAGAAACCTGCAAAGGTAGAGTTGGGGTGTGTTTAACAACTTCCATCCTTCAAGATATGATAATATGATAATAATTAATTTATACCGCGCAATGTATCCACAAGTGTTCAAATGCACCAAACAAAAATCCAAAAGAGACCATAAACAGTAAACAATTAACATGGACCATAAAATATCAAACATCCTACATACTGCAGTTACATGGAAAAAAGATCAGTAAATAAATAAAATGCTGAGGTAGTACCACAACAAAACATTTCAGCTGGAATTAAGATTAAAACTTACCCGCACAGTGTAATCAGTACCACAAGTGATGACATTATTAGACAAGGATATGAAGATGTCAGCTATTTCTCCCGCATGGCCCCTGAATACTTGAACTGGAGTGTGATCCATCATTCTCCTTGAGTCAATTTGCAGAGCACTGAAGAAATTAAAAGAAAATTTGATTTTCATGCTTTTTTAATTTCCAGAGTTGTTTGTCTAGTTTTATAATTTCTTTCGTAGAATTTACTACTATGATTATGATTTAGCAATAAGTAATTTTTAAAAATAAAATTCAGAAGATATTCACAGATCCATTTCCAGTTTCAAGCCCGATGAACTGATCAATACAAAGCACACCATACTTACTCTTGCAGTTCCCACACGCACACAGTGCCATCCTTGTAGCCAGACACAACATGGTGGCATCGAGGGGAGAACTTCAAACAATTCACTTCCACACTTCCATAGGATAAGACACTGAGAAGATCACCTGTACATAGCTGTAAAAAAATTATTGCATTGTACTTAAATCAAGCAATCAGAATACACCCCTTCATATTAAGTAAAAGTTCATCATACCATCAACTTCAGTAAAAATTCATATTTATATACAAAAAAGAAATATAACAGTTGTCATTTTATTATCAAGCATTGAGGATGGAAGGTAAATTTATTAAATCCAGATATTGTGAATAGCATGACTGTAAATTATCAAATGAAAAAAATCTTCTTACCTGCCAAATATGTATTTTGTCTTCTATTCCAGCGGCCAGGATTCTATTATCTGAAGTGGTTGCCAAACAAGACAGTTTGTTGCTCATTATCAGCTTGCGGTGCTTTTGACTCTGATGACAATTAACAGAGTACTTAAAATTAAAATCCACATCATTAATAGAAATAAGCTAACAGAACATACCTTTTATATGTTGATGTCACTCTGTGAAAGATTGTCAAGTGAAATTCATACACAACTGAAGTTCATTTTGAAGAGAAAAAAATGACAAACCTGTCTCAAAATATTCCAGACATGAATGACAGGCTTGCTGGAAGAAGCAGCCATGAGACATTCACCTCCAATCATACACAGTGAGTCATGGGTAGCAGAGCCATTTTTGAAAGTCTGTATTAGATTTCCTGTGTGAATATCCCACACTCCAACATTCCATGGCTTGTCTTCACTGCCTCCCACGCTGGCAAAAACCACCTGTGGTAAAGATTGTGATACCTTCCTGAGTTAAGTTTCTCCTTACAGATGTCTCAAAATAACAAATCAGAAAAAAAAAAAAAAATTTGTTTGCTTAAAAAACAATATTTTTGGCTTTTTGTTAGTCTAGTAAGTAAAATGTACCCGATAATGTGTGGACAGATAGTGCCAGGGCTATCCGTCTGTCTGCCAACAAAAAAAAAAAAAAAAAAAAAATAGGCTCAGGATGGTTTAATGTCTGTCCTACCTATAGATGATAACCAACTAAAAGGATAAAAATTGGCATCAAATCCAAAGCTAACAACCTGTATTTTAATCACCAGAAAGAAGAAAACTAAGAGCATGAGCGAGTGGTTTTGCCCAAAAAGGCAACCTTTTATTAGCTTGAAAGAAACCCCAGCAAAAAGCCGTTTTATAAAGTATATCAAAATTTACGTTTATCCTTTCTGTATGAAGGAGGAATTTTATACCAAAGGTAAGGATTGTCTCCCCCCCCCCCCCCCCTTCCAACCTCTTCTTTATGTTGTTTGTTTGTTTATTTTACCTCTTCGCAAATCTTGAGGGGCTTTCGCTTACTGTCTCTGAGCGCAGCCATTTTGTTCCAATAAATTCCCTTCTAAAAAAGAGAGGCTATGTTCATATTTGAAGTGTCTCCAATTATCATTTCCTCAACATAACATGTTAAATGCGTGTAGGCATTTAATGGTGGTGATGCAACTTGAAATGTAAAATCAGAAATGAAGCCAACGTTTCCAAATAAAATCATTGGGTAGCAATATCACGGTATGAAAGAATAATAAATAAGTTTTAAAAAATCTCAAAGTATCATTCATCATAAGCAAATATTATTGAAAAAAAGAATCCTGAAAAAAGAACGTTAAACTTCTAGGTTTGTATTAATTCATTTTATTTTATCTTTCTACCTAGCTACCTACCAACCTACCAATCTACCTTCCTATCTCGCTACCAACCAACCTACCTAACTACCTACCAATCTATCTAATTACCTGCCTACATATCTATATATCTACCTACAGACCTACCTTCCTACCTACCCACCTATAAACCTATCTATCTACCCAACTACCAACCTACTAACCTGCCTTCCTATCTCGCTGCCAACCAAACTACCGAACTACCTACCAATCTATCTAATTACCCACCTACATATCTATCTATCTACCTACAGACCTACCTACCTACCTACCTACCTACCTACCTACCTACCCACCTATAAACCTATCTATCTATCTATATATCTACCTACCTACCTACCTACCTACCTACCTCCCAACCTGCCTGCCTACCTACCTACCTACCTACCTACCTATCTATCTATCTATCTATCTATCTATCTATCTATCTATCTATCTATCTAT
>JBCIKM010435427.1:0-10526 GCA_039654465.1 Melibe viridis | reverse complement strand
ATTGTAAACCGGAACATGATCACAAAAACCCACCCTGTAAAAGAGAGAGCGAGCGAGAGAGAGAGAGAGAGAGAGAGAGAGAGAGAGAGAGAGAGAGAGATAGGGAAGTAGAGAGATGAGAGAGAGCAGGGGAGAGAGGGAGGGAGAGAGATGAGAGAGAGAGGGAGGGAGGTAGAGACATGAGAGAGAGTGGGAGAGAGGGAGGTAGAGACACGAGAGAGAGAGAGAGAGAGAGAGAGAGAGAGAGAGAGAGTGCAGGTGAGAGAGATAAGAGAGTGAGAGCAGGAGGGAGAGAGAAAGAGAGAGCGCGGGAGAGAGAAATAAGATTTGAGAGTGAAAGAGAGAGATAGGTAGGGAGAGAGATATGGAGAGAGAGGGTGGAGGGGGAGAGTGAGAAAAGGGATAGGGAGGGAGAGGGAGAGAGATTTAGAGGGAGGGAAAGAGAGATGGGGAGGGACAGAGAGAGAGAGAGAGAGAGAGAGAGAGAGAGAGAGAGAGAGAGAGAGAGGAGAGAGAGAGGAGAGATAGATAGGGAGGGAGAGTGAGTGATACAGGGAGGGAGATAGAAAGAGGAGAGAGAGGGGGAGAAGAGAGGGAGAGAATGGGAGAATATAGGGAGATAGTGAGAGAAGATAGGAAGAGAGGGTGAGGGTGTTAAGAGATCAAACACGTGCCAAGAAATACAACTCAATATAATAATGAAGACAGAATGTTTACTTCCCCTTTTTTTGGCTGCCGAAACAGCCGAAATTTAATAATTTCAAGTATCATAATTTTTATCCTATCATTTTTTCTTTGTCTTGTGGGGATTTTTTTGCTTTATTTTGTTTTGTCTTTGTTTTTTTGTGGAGTGGGGGCTGTTGTTGTTGTTGGTAATGATGGTTTGTTTGTTTTTTGAGGGGTTTTTTTGTTTTGTTTTTCCGGGGGCAAAGGGAGAGGAGAATGAAGGGACAGAGAAGATAGGGAGTGGAAACAGACTTGCAAGGAAATCAATAATAATTGATGTGGATGCATTAAGCTAAAAAACAAGGCATCATGTATCAGCCTATTAACTTACTGTGGAGTGGTTGAAAAAAATTATCTAAAAGAGAAGGTATTTCACCACCAGAGAAGGTGATCCTGAAATCAATACCCAAAGCATGAAAACCTTTGGGTTTGAGGCTGTGCATCAAAGAAGGCTTTGTAATGATAATGAGTGATCAAAATTGTACATGACTTGTTGTTTTAAGAGAAAAAAGCAACAAAACCATGATTGTCATCCTGTCAAAATTCAACTGCACCATTATGCACTTTATTAATTTTTTAAAAGCCTCTAAACATAAAAGCTATTCATCCAATATGCAAGAGTTTCTTTCCCATTTTTTTTATATTCTGACCCTCTCTGCTTGGGAATTCCATTCTTATTGAAAATATATGATTCTTTCAGTATCCCACTTTTGGGAATGTAAGCTGAGAGAGCATTTTGTTTTGGTATCAATAGTATGAATCTCTTTCAGAAAGTGCACTGAATATAATTAAATCTCAAATACCTGACCTGAACTTGATATTTTTAATAAGATTTAGAATCAGATCCCTCCTGTATATTCATTACCAAAAGAAAAGTCAGGCACATGGTGTGCCAGCATTTTCATTAAGTTTTGTTATTTTGAAACAATCTTAATGTCTACACAACACATAAATGCAAATAAAATTTTGAGTAAAGCTGTGTCAGCTTTTTACAAAATAAAACAAAATAGATTTTGTTGGGCCTTTCAAACTCTTAAAACTTGAATAGATAAAAAGGATTTTTTTCTTACCTTGTGTATCTTGAGTTAGTATTTGGTTTGCTCACACCCTTCAATG
Source organism: Melibe viridis (assembly GCA_039654465.1). Taxonomy (NCBI): domain Eukaryota; kingdom Metazoa; phylum Mollusca; class Gastropoda; order Nudibranchia; family Dendronotidae; genus Melibe; species Melibe viridis. Next base: position 8,684 of record JBCIKM010435427.1, on the reverse strand, counting down.
AACTCTCACAGACACTGCACAGGGGGTGGGGAGTGGGGGGGGGGGGGAAGAAGACAAGTAAGACGGTGAGATTGAACAAAAGTAATGATGATGATGACAATGATGATGATGATGATTTTGGTTTGTTATCCATATCCCTTCATACCACCTAAGCAGTGTCAGCCCCAAGTAGCTGCGAAAAATTCTGGATCACAAGAAATGAAGACAGGCAGATGATCAGTTCACCATGCCTAATCCTGCATGGCATAATGAGTAATAAATTAATGGAGTATTTCTCGATCTTAATCCAAACAATTGTTGCCTAGGTGGTATAAGCTTACTGAGAAAGACCAATCGGCCGATTTACCACAAGGCACATGATGATGATGATAATAGCAGAAAACTACCATGGTCTTATTTTTTTAAGGTGCTTAACAGTCCCCTATGCAGAATGCAGCAAAGAATGCATTACCCAATTTTTTCCAACAATTAATTGTTATTTGGAACAACCTGGGAGCTGATTCAATAGAAATCAAGATATGTTTTAGAATACTAAATAAAGAAGACTTAAAACAATTCTAGTTGGCTTTTTTGTTTGTTTGGGTTTTTTTGTTTTGTTTTGTTAATTTGTTGTTTTAGTTCATTTGTTTGTTTTGGTTTGTTTTTTGTTGGCAAGAGCTAAGTCTGCTATTCAGGAATATCAATAAAGGCCAACCCTTTAGCTCTACTATTGAAGAGAAACACAAATTACAAGGCACCTAAAGATAAGAATGCAGACTACATCAAGAAAGAATAGATGAGAGACACAATTGAAGTGATTACGTTTTTCAATAGCTCTTAATTTTATGGTTGATAATTTTATGCATATCAATAGATATAATGGGGGCAAAAGTTGATGGACAAAAGTTAAGGGGAAAACCAACCAAAAGATTGGAACAAGACATGATATGGAGTAACAGTTGGCATTACAACAACAGTTTAGAGTTTCAAACAAAGACAAAGAGGGACTGAAAGGAAGAAACAAAGGGGAAGAAACAGCTCTGAAGAAACCGTTGGACAAGATATACCAAGGTCAGATAAGAAAGGCATCATACAGCCAGCGATTGATTGCTCATTATGCCAACTTTTCTTGAAGGCTACAGCCAAGAGCTACCACTGAAAGATAAAAATGGAACTGTTTTGATTGATGAAGGGCAAAAGATTGAAAGATCGAAAGGCTAATTCTCTGAACTTTAGAACCGCCTGGAGACGCTTTAACCATTTATATCCCAGAGTTCACTGTAGACCTTGATATCAATGCAGACCACATACAAGAACACGAGGTCTTAAGAGCTGTTGAAAGTCTCAAGAATGAAAAAGCCCCAGGCAGAGATGATATTTGTTCTGAAATGTTAAAAGCAAATGTACCTGCAACCTCAAAACTTTTATACAAACTCTTCTGGAATATCTGGGAGAGCGAAGAAATCCCTGGTGACTGGAAGAAAGTAATTATATTTAAGATACTAACCAATAGAGATCATGGAAAATGTGAGAGCAGGCGTAGAATTGCACTACTGTCGATCACCAGCAAAGTCTTTATCGGGGTAATTTTGAACAGAATCACTCCATATATTGATCAAATCATAAAAAAGGAGCAGGCTGACTTTAGAAAAGAAAAATCTTTTTCTCAGACAAATTATAGGACTCATACAATTACAATTTTCACAATGTTTGATTCATGGTGTCTGCTCCCCGCCATTACTTCTGTGTTTCACATCAATATTACTGGAGCAACTTAGTTCTCATCGTTGTCATTTCCATTTCATCATGTGGGCACCGCCCACTTGTGTGCCAAAGAAAGGTTTAAATAAACTATGATCGGACAGCCTCGGTAGTGTAATGTTTAGCACACTGGATAGGCAATCCAGAGATCCTTGGTTCAAGTCCCGGCCGTGGAGGTCGATTTTTTAAGACAATTTATTTTCTTTATCTTTTTACCTTTCTCTATGGCTTTGTCTTGTCCTCCTCTCAACACTGTACTCATACAATTACGATTTTCACAACCTTTGATTCAAGGTGTCTCCTCCCCGGAATTACCTCTGTGTTTCACACAAATTATAGAACAAAGCATAGAATTGAACAGTATTTTACATTATTTTTGTAGATTTTGAAAAAGTTTATGACAGCTTGCATAAGGAAACTCTTTGACAAATTTTGAGACACTATGGTTTTCCCACAAAGATAATCAATATAATCAAAATCCTTGTGCTGCAATTTCCAATGCCAATTAATTCTTGACAGAGAGTTTCCCAGTAAAGATAGCGGTCAAACAGCATGTTCTCACCTGTCCTGTTCATCTTAGCCCTGGATTGGATACTGAAAAGAGCAATAGATAAAAACAGAGGCATCATATGGACACTCGTTATATCCTTTTTAGAAGATCTGGACGATGCAGATGATATAGCATTAGTATCAAGCAAACATCATCAGGACGCAGACAAGAATGTCAACAGATTGAATGAGCTTTCAACAAAAATTGGCTTAGAAACTCATTTCAGGAGAACTCAAGTTATGAAAATAATAAATACAACCAACCCAAAAGAATTACAAACTGCAAATAAAATTCTAGAAGAGGTCCAGAACTTTATTTATTTAGTCTCAATACTATCGGCTGATGGAATTCAGAAGAGGATGTTTCATTAAAAAGAATTGCAAGGCATATCAAGCTTTTGCACCGCTAAAAGATATTTAGAGATCTAAAAATCTAAAGTCTAGAACAAAACTGAAATTATTCAAAAGTGATGTACTCTCAGTGGCAGTGAATGTTGGAAGGTGACTACTAAAATAAACAGCAAACTATAAACATTCACGAGCAGAATTCTACAGAAAATTTAAGCAATATTTTGGCACAACAAAATTAGCAACAATATTCTAAAAGAAAGAACATAAACAACCAGTATAGCAGCAATGATAAAACGGTGAAGATGGAATTGGCTGGGGCATGTTGCCAGAATAGAGGCAACTTCTGTGCCCAGGACAACACTTCACAGGACGGCTGATGTTAAAAGAAGAAGAGAAAGGCCCAAAGAAACCTGGAGACACAGCATGCAAAGAGAGTTGAATGAGGCTGAGCTGACAGATCGAGTTGGAGGGCTCTGGTGGATGCTGTATGTACCCCAAGGCTCAGCAAGGATTAAGCAAGTAAAGTAAGTAACTTTTGTTGTGGTTGTGAAGATTAGAATAAAAAGTATTTATCAACTTTTTATAAAAGACACAGAAAACTTTAAAAACACATTGAGAGAGCAAAAGTTAATGACTAAAGCTGAGGGAGAAGACCAACCAAAAGATCGGAACAAGACATAGAAGTTGGCACAACAATAAACCCTGCATGCAGACTGGCAAATGACAGAGCAACTGTTTTGCAGCAAAGTTCGGGAAGCAACATCCTGCAAGAGGATTGGCTAAAAGAGTAGAGAGAAAGAGCAATTAACTTTTTACTTGTCAGAGTCTAGATAGGGATCAGTGGCGAAAGTTTGTGCATAGCAATTAAACCTTACACCGAAAGGTACTAAAGGTAAAGATAAAGAAGAACTTGTCAGTCCATAATTTTTTTAAAGCATGTATTCATTTATTCATAACATTTGAATTATGCCAGTAAATTCACACCTGTCAATTCAATTTGGATGAATTAAGTTTTTGTCCATTAGATCTCTGCCAGTTAGTAAATATTTTTAATGGCATGGTTCAACTGACCTATGCAGCAAATATCATTGCACCTTTCCTTTAGATTTTCCTTAAAAGAAAAAATATCGCTAATACAGGATGCAGCATAAGGGATGCCCTATTTTCAAAGATAAAAAGAGGAGTCAAATCCTAAATGTATGTGACTTTTGTTTTTTAAGTGAAAGGCCTAATGCCTGGTTCCTATCACGAAGGCATCACAAAGATGGATTTTTTTTCATTCACTCATTCTGGACTATGGAATTCTATATTTCTGGAGATAGCTCATCCCTCATCAGCTTAAAATGAGAACACTGCAATTTTGGAACACATGCCTGATCTTTGGTCTTATGGGGCAGTTATGTGAATGACAGAGATAAAATATAAACTAAAAAATCAATAGAGACTCTGAAGACAAATATTTGGTAGGAAACATTGGTTAATTGATAAGATTTAAAGTATTAGATATCTTGCCCAAGCAGCTAACCTGTTCAATGAAATAGGGTTGATGGGGTCTCAATTCCAACCCATGCCAAGAGAGGCTGAACACTCAGCTGAATTACCCACTCAAAAATTAATATCATGGTGATCATAGAGACTGGACATTCCACACTAATAATGAATGTATTCAAACAGTACCCCACCCATTTGGCACACTATAATACATACTATCAGGCTCTTATTATCTATTAATCGTTGTGATATTCAAGAAAAATAAAAAACCCTTCTTTTTTTCAGATCGTAACCACTTCCTTTCTTATTCCAATTTTTCAAAAGACCGGTTGAGATTCACCTTAAATAAGATATCTTTCTGCCATTAATAAAGTGGCACTATTCGTCCACATAGACGGACACATTTAGCTGAATAGACTGACAAAAAGCCAAACAATGGTTTGTAAGCAAATGAAACTTTAATTTGTTATTTACATAAAAAGTATTTGGGTGGTGATTGATTAAAGAATCGACACAATTGTCGCATTTGAATAGTTTTTCCCCGTTGTGCGCAGTCATGACGCGCGGTCAATCAAATCCGTCTGATTACTGTTCGAATGTGTGTGAACGAATAGAAACTTTGTAACTGAAATCCTCAAATCTACTCACATTACAATTTAAATTTCCTGAATGACCACAGGAGAACATCCGAATTAAGCCAGCACTCGACAACTAGCAGACACTAATTACAAACATGCGCAATCTGAGTTAAAGGGAGTGTTCCACTGCTTCATTGCGTTATGGTTAATAAATGATGTAAGTCTTCAAAATAAGTTTATATCTGTGCATGAATATTTTCAATAAACTTTTACTAAACAAATTCATTAAATTTAATGAAAAATTACAAAATATTTTAATTTCAATGGATAATAAGTCTCAATACTTCCTGACAATAACGATTCTTCCCTAGTTTCCAGCATAACGGAAGTTTCATATCGAAACTAGCGACTGCACGAAAACAAAGCTCAAACAGTAATACTGTGATCTTGATCCAGGTGTACTGTAAATTAAGTTAGTACTCCTTCCTTTATGAAATTGAAAACCGTGTTCAGTTACATTAAGAATGATGGAACTAACAGAAGGAAGATAACAAAAGGTTCCTGCTAGAAAAGAAGTTTCCAGTTACAATTGTTATCACTTCTAGCAGTTTCCCCTTATGTGCAGGAGTGGTTATAACTGGTACCGGTTGTTCTTGCAATTTTGTTGAGTAAATTCTCAAATCTCACAGTCTGTTTTTGTGTGCAACTGTAAGAATAAATGATTAAGAAAATTAAGTTGATCCTGTCAATTTTTTACTAAAAAGTGATAGGTTACGACATCAGTTCCTATCTTAATCAATTCATTCACTGAAGGAAAATTATGTGGGATTACATATGTGTACTGTATCGCTTCTCAGTCAACGCCATTGTAGCCAAAGTGTTAGTGTGTTGGCATGATAGGAGTTTGATCCCATGCAGGCTTCGATTTTCTTTTTCTTTTCTTAACATATCCAATTTTCAAATGCGTCCTGTCATCTTATTTTTTCGGAAATATTAAAAGCTTTACATTCATTATCACATTTGTAGAACGGGACCATTTTCTAGTGACAGATAAACCATAGACCACTGCAGCAAGTTCCGTGATTGTTTGGGCAGTCATTTGCATAGTGCGCACACTTCGGCTCTGTGGCTAAAGCACTTTGTCTTTTCTTTCTCTTCAGCTGTCTTTTTTCTCATGATTTTGCTCCATTCAACTTCAACTATGTTTTTCTTCCAGGCCTTTTCTTCACCATTTTCTTCCAGTACTATTGAAGGAATAGCCACTGCCAGTTATTCGTAAAAAATGTGTGGATGATTGCTGCACAATAATTGCTCAAATAATGGTTAAAGATTATTCGTACAACATTGTGCCAAACTTCCGCTCTGTGATTGCCACAACAAGCATATATCTATCTATCTCCCTCCCTGCCTCCCTCCTTCCCTCTAGGAATAAAATATAATGATTTAAGAGGGGGAAAATGGGGGATTTTCATATATCTCGTTATTCCTGAGGTCTTGTTATTCCAGTTGTTGTTAAATATTATATTCCACTGTATAAAGTCATCGTCAGGAGCTTTAAATTGTGTTGTTGAAATGTTTCTGAGATTTCTGCTGTCAAGAAATGTATATTTACCCTCCAGCTGGATTAATTCTGCATATATCTTTTTCCACCTCTTTATGGAGTTTTTCTTTTTATAATCATGATATAATGATATATATTTTTTGTGGGTGAAATGAGGATTCTTTTTAATTTTGTCACAAAAATCTCCCATTTCAATTTTGATTTTTCTACTATAAAATACATTTTTGTGGAATTCATGTATTCTTATTTGGTTTTGTTATTTTTTTTTTAATCTCAGAAGTTTCCTTCAAGGTTTCCTGTAAGAATATTTTAAGACTGTGAGAGCATCAAGTCCAATAATTTTTCCATGGAATCGTCTAAATTAGTGGCGGCTCCAATGACAATCTCTGGAACTTCAGCCATCCCATCAAGTGCAACAGTGTCATTGAAACGCAGTCTGCAGAGGTCTATCAGACAACTCATCAATGGTAACTGACTATGATTTCGTTATTCTGAGAGTCATTTTAAAAAGTCACTGAATTTCTCAGGAAAAACAAACAAACTTTTCCCATTTATAAAGTAGGCTACATGTTTGAGTTTTAGTGGTTGTGGATATGACCTAAGTAAACAGTCCAGCAAAGAATATCCACAGGAACCTGAGCAAGAAAACATGACTAAGTGAAAGTATAACAAAATATGACCCAGTGGGGACCCGGGGAATATAATAGGTCCCCTGCGGGCCGGCAGCAGGTGAAAACCCTCCAAAGGCAGCGGGTGGTTGGTGGGAGTCCCTGGTGGGCTCTTCTACTTCTGTTTCTTTTCTTTTATACTGAAGCTATCGTCTTACTTTTTCCCCTTTTCTGTGATGTCCTGTTTTTGTTGTCTTGTCTGCAACTAATTGCTCATCCCTTATTTCATGCCTTTTGGTACATGACTGCGGGGTCACAAGTTAAACATACTGAGTACTTTTGTCAGGGATGGAACCTGTTCCGGTTTTTCCGGAACCTCCGGGGGGTTTTTTCAGCCCGAAAATTCAGAGAAAAAAATCCGGAAAAATTGCGCCGGGACAGATTTCTGTCACTGCAAATTTTTGTGATCCGGCTTTCCGTTGCTTTAGTCTACATCCGGGGCAGTAGTGGAGGGTATCGCAAATGTACTTTGTCAACTTATTATCATTCAATACTCGCTATGAAAGCAATTGAATTCAATGATCGCGGCTATTAATAAATGCGAGTACCGGTCGGCTTGACCTGCGATACTGTTGAACGGATTCAATCTCGGCTGGTCGAAGCGTAACTTAGACTCCTCGTCTCTCGGTTCACTACCGCTGCCTAAAAATGCCCAATTTATTTGGAATGCCTGAACAAGAGAAGCCTCAAATTTGTTTTGAAATAACGCTTTTGATATTCAATAACTTTGAGGCTTTGAAATGTTGAGAAGTTCAGTTTTCGGATGCGCGAGATATTTACGTAACTCTGTCTTGGTTCATTTACATCAGCTGATCGCAGCGTATATTGTGGAAAGTTAAGATGCCAATGCCTTTAAAAATTAGTAGTACAGGCTGAATTAAGTGAAAAGTTGAAACTTGTGAAATGAAAAATGCATTGTTAATATTTTGCGTCTCCTAAACTGCGGTGTTTCTAACACTGATTTCTAGTCTGAATTAATTAGAAAATATGTTTTTCATGATGATTGTCATTGTCAATTTTCTCGCAAAACTTTGGGACTGCTTATGCTTAAACTAACTAATTTCCAAAGTTATTTAAACAATGTTTTCTTTTAAAAGGGCCACACTTCCAGTACAAACTGAGTTTAATCCTTTAATACACAATGCCTTGGGCAAACTTTATTTCTGCCATCTTATACAGTTCCAGATAACTGATACAATTTAACATTCCAAAGCAGGCTGAAAATTTTCGGCATTAGGGCCTCTGCTTTTTGTCTCTGTGTTAGTTGTTTCTGCCTTTCAATTACTTGTGTTTAAAGTTGCAACAAAGGCTAAAATCTGCAATGAAATACTGGTTTTCAAATAAGGTAGAAATAGCCTAGAATATGCCAAAATGGCTGCTTTTTAAGAGTTATTTTCAAAAAATTTTCCGGGAGAGGGCCTCACGCCTTAGGCGGTCGGATCTGGTGCCTTCGGCACTTCCATTCTGCACCATGCATAAAGTGTAAGGTAAATCAAATGATAAGTCACAAACTAATAGATATCACAAGAAATAGTGTCACGGGGCAGTTGTTTTTATGGGATTTTTTGCGTCTTAATATTGGGAGGGGGGGGCAGTCTGCCACGTGTGTATCAATGGTGCGGGGGAGGAGGAGTTCAGGGTTTTTTTTCGGTGACTGGTTCCATCCCTGTTTTGTACACAAAGGGGGTTTAAAGATCTTGGGTCTTCCTGTACCATAATGCTGTTATATGTGATGGCTATTGCTTA
>JBCIKM010435209.1:0-10527 GCA_039654465.1 Melibe viridis | reverse complement strand
CTCTCTCTCTCTCTCTCTCTCTCTCTCTCTCTCTCTCTCTCTCTCTCTCTCTCTCTCTCTCTCTCTCTGTGTATTTGTGATTAACTGTGCAGAAGTAACAAATTTGAATGTTAGGCAGTATGTAAGATATAGGAGAAAACATGGGATAAATTATTACAAAACGTTCTATTGATCAAGCAAGAGATTGTGTTTATTTTCTTGTAGCTAAGTTTTGACTCAAGACCTTCAGGCCTACCATTTTACCCAGTCACAACCTTAACCCCTCCCCCTCCCCTACCCTCCCTTCTCATAACCAGTATTAAGACTAGCAGCAGGCGCTCTTGTCAAAGCACACAAGTCCAATCTATCCTCTCCTTTCTCTATCAACTCATTATGCCCATGCAGGGTGTTCTTCTCATCTATTGTCTGACAAAATGTAGGAAAGGATTGTACATGATTCATTCCAATCACAATTTATTTCCAATGTTCTTACGGACACTAATCTTCCTGGTCCCCAATTTGAGTTTCTCCTTGAAGACTTGATTTTTTCCCCTCTTTCCTTATCCCGGAAGGCTCTTTCCCTCACTTGTTTTCTTCCTTTCTGTGATTCATTACTTTGAATTCATATTTCTCTTTGCTTGTTTTTCTGCAATGGTATCAGATCTGCTTCCAGCCCAGAGGTAATCTAAATGAAAGAGACTCTTCCTTCGTTAACCCTTGTTGGCTGACAGGACATGCACATACCACCATAATTACTAATGATTTATACCTCACTTTTTTACAAGTCATTTGTTTTATGTATTTCTGTATAATTTAGAAGTAACAACAACAACAAAAGGATGATTTTGTCATGAAACTCTCAGGGATTTACTAAAACATCAACGAAATAACTACATTAAAAATTAAAATATTTTATAATTAAGACAACAAAGGGATTATTTTTGGTCTGAGTGTTGTGAGTTTAAAAATCCACTTTATTTCTAAGATTTGTTTCTCACTTGACAGTTGTTTTTTTTTTAAATTATTGACTGCAAGATTGAAATCAGAGCAAGCAGCATTTTTAATCAATGAGGTGATTCATTGTACAAGTCACCCAAAATTGTGTTACAATGAATCCTTTTATAAAAGTCAATATGTTGGCTTTGTGATTTAGGTGTAGGTACAATTCAGAGGGAGTCATTTTCTTGGACTAGGAAAAATGTTGTCTCTACTCCCAGCTATTGCTTCACTCTACTGAAATGTAATTTGAATGAGTGCCAAACTCTCAGAAAAACGATGTTGCTCTCGTGGAAAATAATCATAATAATAATGAAAATAACACCAAGCTGCCAATTCTTCTCCTTTGTTTTACTGCCTAAACTGAGAGGGCTGAGCAGGGGGGTACAGGGAGTAACTTGTCCTAGTTCAGTGTAGTGTGAGTTCTTGTAGACAGTATTGGACTCGCTGCAGGACCACAATGCTGCCACTGTGACTGTCCTTCAGTGTTCTTAAAATTTATCTGACAGATTCTCCATTTCATTTTAACTCCCAAGCTCAAACTTCTTGTCAGCCTCATTTGCCCAGCCTAGTGGAGATGATGTGTACAGTGCGAGTGCTATAAAAATTCTTTCTGAGCTTGGAATCTATAAGATCAAAATGCATTTCATTAGATTATATATAGTTGTTTTGTTGTTGTAATGCAGAGGGTAAAAAAATTCAGCCACGTATCATCCTGTTTTCTTCTCCCTTTCAGATCCAACCTTGATTGTCACAATGTAATTGTCATTTCATTTTGTTCAACCTGCCATAAAACATATATCCATGCGTAGTTTTGAATATATAGATTTCATGTACAGTTTTGATGAGTAACTGTCATTTGAAATAAAGCAATGAATGAAAATTGATGCTAGATATATCTTATTGCTTTTGGTGACAAAATATTTGAAAGAGATTAAAACATCTTTGCCAGGGATAAACCTCTTTTCTTATACAGTCCAGGCATATGAAATAAAGAAACATGAAGATACTTTGCTTTTTACTTAGTTCAAAGTTTGAATTGATATTTTTTTAAAATGATTTCATTTTAGTGTTTAATTGCTCAAAATATTTCCTGCTTTCAAATCTATAATCCTCTTGCTTTGTGAAGGTTCAGTACTCTCCCCGACCTTTCATGTTAACCTTTTTCTTATGACAATTAGAGACTTAGCAGTCAAACCACCTGAGGTGTGACTGTCGGGGTGTTATGTTTTTTATTATTTTTGTTCTAAATTTATATTCATATGAAAAGTTAAAGAATACAAATTTAGTAGAAGTTAAATGTGAAGAGAGTGGCTGTGCTACTTTTTTCTCTCACTGGATGTAATTTGTTTATAAAAGATAATAACAGAAATAGGGGACATCTGTAGTCCTCTTTAGAGCTGAACTTTCATTAGACTGATGCAAATCTATCATTCTTCTCTTGTAACTTAAAAATTTTGAAGCAAATATTATTTAGATATTTCTCACTTTCCTTTGTTGCCCTTCAAAATCTTTTTTCCCCCCCCCCCCCCCCCCGATATATATTATACAATCTTTCTTTTTGTTTTTCAACCTCTTACACTTCTGCAATTCTCAACTTTTCTCTCTGTTGTCAATAACATGCCCAGATCTTATGGGGAAAAATTTTTGAATAAAAATACAAACCAAAAACTTGCAATGAGAATTCTACTTTTGTATGTGGTTGAAATGAATTATATGATACTTGTCTCTCTCTCTCTCTCTCTCTCTTTTTTTTTCTTCTTTCTTTTTTACTACATGGCATAATGATGATACGAAATTTGCACTACCTGACCTGATGTTTCCTATGTGCTTGTTTGTAACCTCTATACTCTGCAAACCCTTCTCAACCAATGAAGTCCCCGCTTTATCCCATGACTTGTATCATACTTCTCCTGGAAATGCTTAGCTGTGGTACTGCAGAATAAACACTCAGCTTCAAATTTTATTGCTTTGTAAGAACTCTTTGTTGATTGACTTTGTGATGATAATATTTATAAAAAACACTAGCCTGATCTTTAAAGACTTTAAGAAGACATCAATAAGACAATACAGTTTTTCAGAATCAAGTCTCTTCAGGCAATCTATTTTAAAAGTTAACACCCTCAGACAATATTTCATAACTTCTCATTGAAACTGGTGCCAGATTTAAAGGTCCATTTCTTTGTTACTCAATACAGACTCAAAACACAGTTAATTCTATATGTCATTGATGACTGATTCTAAAAATAAATATGGACTTTTTAGTTTAAATGGAAAGAGAGACGGCTTTTCTAGGATTAAGATTGTGACTATCTGATGATAAAAGATAAATGTGGTTTATTGCTTTTGCCGAGTGTGGTTTTTTATTTTCTTTTTTCCTAAATTTTGTATTTGGAAGGGTAGTTTTGAGTTTATAAAATAATTTATCTTAAACATTTGATGTTTTAAAAATTATCAGTCTTAAGATATTTTGTATTTTTTCTTTGTATATCACATTTTGTAATTTGATGTTTTCTTTTTGGAGAATGATTAAATCTAACAATATTCATAGATGGGAGTTATTAAAAAAAAGAAAAAGAAAATAAAAGGAATTAGCATCAATTACTTGTGATGATATTTTATTTGTTATTGCTGTAATCATAGTCTGTCATTGAATTGTATCTGATCAAGTCAGTGTGATTTCATTTGCCAGCTATTGATCTAATGTTGATGCTTGTCCGGCTCTTCTCCCTCCCCTGCAGAGGTTCTATGTTGCCACATCAAGGCAGCTGAAGCGGTTGGAGTCTGTGACACGTTCTCCCATCTACTCCCACTTTGGAGAGACGGTGACAGGGGCAGCCACCATCAGAGCCTTCGGCCAGGAGGGCAGGTTTGTGTCAGACTCTCAGGACAAGGTGGATGAGAACCAAGTGTGCTATTATCCCAGCATTGTGGCCAACAGGTACGGCCTTTACAATTTTTTTCTTTTCCCCCTTTTTTTTCCCACTTTGATTCTTATTCATTTTTCATTTTTATATAATCTCTGGTTCTAATAGTTTCTTTGAAATTTTTCTGAGTAGGGTTGTGTGTATGAAACAACTGGACCTCTTTGGCTCCAATACAGATTCTTTAAGTTCAGTTGATACGAAACCTTGTCAATTTTTATTTTTCCTCACAAAATTATTCTTAACAATAAGAAAATGAAGGGATGGGGGTTATGGATTTGTTGCCATTCAATCTTAGATCCAAGTAAAACTGAATTACTCAAAATATATTTTTTAAAGAATTGACATTCCCTGTGTCACAACTTTCAGGTGGCTGGCAATTCGTCTGGAGTTTGTGGGTAACTTCATCGTTTTCTTCGCCTCGTTGTTTGCTGTGATTGGACGGGATCACCTTAGCCCTGGCATTGTGGGACTGTCAATCAGCTACGCTATGAATGTGAGTCTTTACAAGTTTGGCATGGACTGAAATACCACCAAGGGTTTCCTCATAAGAAAAGTAATGATAGTTATAACTATTTTGCCAGAGAGTTCTTCCTTGACAAGTCACAGTGTCAGAGGTACCTTTAGTTCCTTTTTTTAATCCCCTTTATCCAGTTCTTCTATCATGATCTTCACATTATTATTTGAAATCTCTTATTTTTGATGAGCTCATGTAAGCATAAAATGTAAAAATATAATAGGAGACAATCTGAAAACCAATTGAAGGCAAAAAGTAAATTATTGTTTTTTAGTGAAGAGATTAAACAATTAAGATTTTTTTTCAAGCAGGTCAATCAGATAACTTTATTTTTTTCAATTCTTTTTTTTTTTTTTTTTTTTAATATATATGGGATCTACCGCACCTGCCTTTCCTCTTACCTGTCCATATGACCATATCTACCAGGTAACTCAAACCCTTAACTGGATGGTTCGCATGACTTGTGAGCTGGAGACCAATATTGTGGCAGTGGAGAGGATCAAGGAATATATGGAGATCACACCAGAGGTACAGGATCCAATTATTTTTTTCATTCTCCTTTTTTTCTTGCTTCTTTTAACTTTGTTTCTGTCATCATTCTTCTTGAATACGGGAGATCAAAGGGCACTGCGACCTGTTTGTTGATGATTTTATATCAGACAGAGCCGTCTATAATGCCTCCTATGTGTAAGACTTTTGCTTAGAATTAATAATCTTTTCTTGAAGTTGAAAACTGATATTTAATTGATAGATTTAATTCATTTTGCGAGATCTATTATTATTTATTTATATATATATATATTTTTTTTTTTTCTCCTCCTATGTGCTTGGTTCAGGCTGACTGGGAAGTAGAGGAGCACCGCCCTAACAAATCCTGGCCTGAAAACGGGGTCGTCAAGTTCACCAACTACCAAACACGATACCGAGAAGGCCTGGATCTTGTCCTGAAAGGAATCAACTGCACTATTAATAAAGGGGAAAAGGTACCCACAAAAAATTACTTTGATGAAGACACATAAAGTTTTTTAGTATTAACTCTTAGAAAGGACAACTTTCAACTTACAATAGATAAGATGTATACATGTACTTCATTCCTCTTTCAAGGGGAGTTGTTGATTAGTTTTACATGGAGAAATGCAGAGATGTAAAGAAAAAAAATATCCTTTAGATTCTTTCATGAGTCATAGTTGAACCAGTTTAAAAAGAAAACAAACCCAATAACATTTGCTGTGGTGATTATCACTGGACCGCAAAACTTCCCTTAAATCTCTCAATGCCGTGAGGCACACAAGGCTTGAATCCAACTGCTACTGCTAGTTTAGGAGAAAAAACTTATGATTTTTGTGTTTGCTTTTCATGCCGGTTTGTGCTGTGTGTTGGATGCTTGTTTTTTTTTGGTTTTTTTTGCGCGTTGTAATTTTTTTCTGCGCTGGGTTTTTTTTTTTCAATTTGACTTCTAAAAAATAATTGAATTTGGAGAAAATTGTATGAATGTATCGTTCATTGTCAGGTTGGCATTGTGGGCCGCACTGGGGCTGGAAAGTCTTCTCTCACCCTTGCTCTGTTCCGAATCATTGAGGCTGCCGATGGTCAGATTGAGATAGACGGTGTGGACATTTCAACCATTGGCTTGCATGACCTCCGGTCAAAGTTGACCATCATACCTCAGGTATGGCCCTGGGTTGTTTCCAATTGTTTTTTGTACTCAGTCACTGTCTTGGACATGTTAACTTTTTTAAGATGGAGCCTCTTTAAAAAAAAAAAAAAAATATTTGATTGCAAAAATTGGTGTTTGAATTACTGAATTTTAAATTTGTGAAGAGACCCAGATGTGATAATACCTTAATCCTACCAACAAATATAACTTCAAAGTCAGGGTCTTATTCTTTTTTTAACTTTTTAACAAAATTTTTAATGAGACACCTATAGTATGTGTTGAATGATGATCACTTTGCAACAATGATGAGTCGTGCTGTATCTACTACAGTTGTATTGTCTTCTGATTTTAAATGATGGGAACAGGAGCCGGTGCTGTTTTCTGGGACTCTGCGCATGAATCTGGACCCTTTTGACATGCACACGGATGAGGAGCTTTGGACCGCCTTGGAGAACTCCTTCCTCAAAACCTTTGTCTCGGGTCTGTCTGGTCAGCTGCTGTTTGAATGTTCTGAAGGAGGGGAAAACTTGAGGTAAGGGAAAACTTGTGGTAGGGGGACTTATCTTGAAAGGTGATCAGAACCCTGTGTTATTGATTAAGGGTCTGTTTGCTTGATTTAGCCGCACATGGTGCGAGAAAAAAAACCCCGACAAAAAAGGGCAAAAATTGAGGTATTTTTATTGAAAAAGTACGTAAGATGAGAAGCTAAAATTTTACCCAACAGTTGAAATCTAATGATATATTTTTTGTCAATGTTGATCATCTTCTCTGTGGTGTAGGTTTGTGTTTTTGAGAGGTGATATTTATTTTTTTAGTGTAAACAATCTCTCAGCTATTAGTAGTTTTAGTCTGTTCTCTTTTTTAACTGATCTATTATCTTACTTTCACCCCTTGACCCCTCTATGGCTCTTGTGTGTTGTGCTGCCCTAAAACACCAATAAACGAACAATATACTCATTTTCATTTCATTCTGTGTGTTCTCATTTTGCCATTATCATCATTATCACGATTGTTGGTACTATTAATATTACTGTCGGCCTCGGCTTTGCAGTGTTGGTCAGCGCCAGTTGGTTTGCCTTGCCCGGGCCTTATTGCGCAAGACCCAGATTCTGGTGCTGGATGAAGCGACGGCAGCCATTGACCTGGAGACGGATGACCTGATCCAGGCCACCATTCGCACACAGTTTGAGCACTGCACTGTTCTGACCATCGCCCACAGGCTCAACACTATCATGGACTACACCAGGTGAGTGGGCTTTTGGACATTGATAATAGTAGCTGCATGCAGCAAGTATCTGTATTCATGGGCCTTCATCATCATCTTGCATCTTTAATTTGGTGAAGAAACAATAGTTTTCATCCTGAAGGCTATCAGGGTGCTTCACCAGTAATAAGAGCAGTAAGAGAAGGAAGTGATAATTGAGGCCAAACTATACCATCTGAACACTAACCCAGCAAATGATCATCATATCTAGACCACAAACAAGAATGATGAAGAAAAAGTTTTCCTTGATTTATTGTCCAAAAAAAAAAAAAAATGTATATTGTCAGCTGAAACCAAGGATTTGTTTTGATTATTCAATACTCTCCCTTTGAGTATTGTAAATGCAAACTTCATTTTTTATATTTCATATTTTATCAGATGTATGCAGACGTTCATTCTATATCTTCTGATACCTTTTTTAAACCTTTGGATAAACTGTGCATAATTATTGCTATTGGAAATTCAGCAGTGACTCATTTCGAAATCTGGTGAATTGGCTTTATCCAAAAGATATTATTTAATCCTTATTTCATTTTTTATTGAACTTGAAAGAAGTTTTACATTTATGTGTATGATATTTTCCTGTTCCCCAGAATCATGGTTTTAGATCAAGGTAAAATAGCCGAGTTCAACACCCCGCAGGCCTTGTTAAAAGACTCCTCCTCCATCTTCCATGGCATGGCAGTAGACGCTGGCCTGGTGTGATCTACCCCAGATGAACAAAAACAACAAGGCATCTTCATCTAGCTGTCACATTATGATTGAAAGATAATGTTTTTTATACACTCATTATAAAGGATAAAATTTGTACAGTAATCTTATTGCATTGGCTGTTGTAGTTGATTGAGGCTCCTATGATTTAACTATGAAATGAAGTGCCATTTTTAATTCATCATCTTTACTTTCATCAAATTTCCAATCCTTAGAGATAGTCTTTGATGTTCATTAAGCAAAAAAAAAAAAACAACAAAAAAACTGTAATTAAATAAGGGAGGGATTTATTTAGAAATAAGAAACCTCATATCCTAATATAAAGTATTACTGTACCTGTTATGTGCTGAGAAAAGACAGAATAGAATATCAGATTGTAATCAGTTAAGGCCCAAGATCTTTCCATCTAGGTGATCAAGACAAACCTACAAAGAAATAACATCCCACAACAGGTCTACTGTCTTATGCAATGTCATCTCGAATAAACATATGAAAAAAAAAAAAAAATCACAATATCCTTGCCCTTTTATTTAATTTCATTTTATCCCGGTATGTGTGAAATACTATTCATTTTGATCCTTCTGAGGGTTAATTTTTGGTGGATGTTATCTGTTATTTGTTATGAAACATATGTGGTCTCCTTTTACAATTTGAATCCATTTCATTTTAGAATTCATAATTTTTACAGCTGTTGTTGTGGATTTGTATTGTAAATTTTTGTCGGGTTTTGTTGTTTCTTCTTTTTTTTCCTTTGCATTCCTTTATGCATCTTTGTTTTGTTTTTTTACTGTCATAATATACACTTATACACTTGGGTATTTTAAACTTCTGTGGACCTGGTACATGTTTAAATGTACACTATTATATTTACATTGTCACTTTGCTTTGATGAATGAATACATTGCACCCTTTCCCATTTGGACTGGCTGGAAATGACACAACTGGCCTCATGTTGATAGCTTATACACATCACAAAGAGAAACCAAAAAAAAAACTTGGATCATCAAGTTGCGAAGACTTTTAAGAACTAGTTTTCTATTTAAGCTTGTGCAGTTTACAGACCATTCTGGTTTGAATTTGTTTGTTGACAGATATTGGTTTATACATTGCAATTGAGAAAGATTGTCTGATTGTGGTAGTTCTCTTGATTTTGCAGCAAACAGAAGCATTGCTGATGACTTAAGCATGCTTGCACTCTTATGTATGTTCAAAGTATATCTAAAGGTCATAATATTTAAAGCTCATTATGAGTCCTAATTTTAAAAATGATTAATTTATAATGATTTTACCATCATTGATCATTGCATTTATATTGAATTTTGCTTGCCTTTGTTGACTCATTCCTCTTTCGGATTTGGGGTTATGACCCATGAAAATAAAACCATTAAAAAGAATTCAGTGGTGTTAAGGCTCTCACGTTTATATTTGTTTACAACTTTGCTCAGAAATAGATTTTGATGCTGTTAAGTGTCGGTCAAGGGGGGTCAAATGGGACCAGGTTGACATTTAGCCCTAGATTTTTACTTCTTTGTAAGTTGAAATTACATTTATTTTAAAATTTACAGTTGTTGTTTGTTGTGCATTCTACTTTAAAGTGTAAAAATTATTTAGTCCATAAACTTGAAGTGATTGATTGTAAATTTGTAATGCTATTGACCTCCTAATGCCATGACACAAGAGAAGAAATGATTTTTTGCTTTGCCTTTGTTTGTGGTTCTGTTTTTTGTTTGACAACATCATCTGACTTATTTAGACCTAGTATTAATGTTAATTTTATCCTCAATAAGATCCTCAAAGTATTGGAACTGCTTTTTAATGAGGAGTCAAATCCTTCTGCTATCTGTAAAGTCAAAGAAAATCATTTTTTCAAAACAGGGATACAAATGATGCTATCACTGTCATCACATGAACCCCCAATAAATTAAAAACAGTATTGGTTTCATCTGAAAATGTTTAGTTAACATTGTTTATAGATTTTGCTGTGTTAAATTTCTGCGAAAACTCTTGGAAAGCAGATTAATACAAACTGAGAAGCTATTGGCTGTTGCCAAGGGTAAACCTTTTCCCGTCTCTTTACATTGATTGGATCTCCCACCGCAGATCTCCATTTTTTTTGCCCTACCCCATCAATGCGACGTCTTTGACTAAGTAGGTAAATACTCAGTCATGGAATTGCACATTTTCTAACTTCCTACCTCATAAATGGCTGAATAAGTTATTAGCCAAGCAAGATTCTGTTTTCCTATTCCAGCTTAAGAAAGATTGAAATAACCATTTCCCTGGTGGGCTCTTCTACTTCTGTTTCTTTTCTTTTACACTGAACTATCGTCTTGCTATTTCACCTTTTCTGTGATGTCCTGTTTTTGTTATCTTGTCTGCAACTCAGTGGTCATCCCTTATTCCATGCTTTTTGGTACATGACTGCGGGGTCACAAGTTAAACGTACGGAGTACTTTTGTACACAAAGGGGGTTTAAAGA
>JBCIKM010435099.1:0-10527 GCA_039654465.1 Melibe viridis | reverse complement strand
GGGGGGAGGGGGGGGGGGGGGGAAGGGGGAAAAAAAACCCCCTCCCCCCCCCCCCCCCCCCCCCGAAACCCCCAAAAACCCAAAAAGAAAACAAACTAACCAAAAAAAAAAGAAAACAACAAACAAACAAACAAAACAAAGAAAACCCAACAAAAGGAATAAAGCAAAAACAAAGAAAACAACAACAACAACAAAAACAAACCTCAACAAAACAAGCACCAAAAACAGAACAAAACAAAGACCAGATAAATAAATTTTAGATACCTAGCAAGCTGTGAAGATTTAATCCTGAAGTATTCATGCAGTTGATATGTTATACAGAGTGAAGCTATCTGTTTGGTTTTTTTTGTTAGTTCATGGTAAGCAATGCTTTTCATTTATCGGTAATTTCCCAAAGTGAGCATACTCGTAAATGCCTACACTCATATTGAGATAACAATGTGTACTCCATTACCCATGGTTTGTGATTTTTCCAAATTGTTACTTTTTGTTTTTTTTTACTGTCAGTCAAAAGCTGTCAAAAACTTAATATTTTAAACATATTGAAATGTTTTAATACTGAAACCTCTGAATTCGAATTTGAAAAAAAATTGAATTTGTAATTAGCAGTAATTTTACTGTTATGCTAAATCATTCTTTCATACACAAATGTAAACCATTGCTTTATCTGTACTTTGTAGCATACCTCAGAAAGCAATTTCTGAATTTTGGGTTCCTAAAGTTAAAATACTGAATATTTTAACTACACCTATTAATTTTATGACAAATTTCATTTGGACTGATAGGAAGGTTAGCTCAATTTTGGGTGGCACACTATTTGTGGGACATTCCCTTATGAAGTATACAAAAATATTAGTACCAGGTAATTAACTGACACCAACGTGCTGCAGTCATTCCACTAAAAAAAAAAATGCCTTGATTGATCATCCAAGAGATGGGGAAAGGAAGTGATGATATTACCATGAAACATAATTGACATTAACAAAATGACTTCACATGCAAAATTCATGAAAGATTTATTCTAAGAAACAAGGCATGACATTCTACAAGCATCATTTGTATTATCAGAGCAATGTAGCAGTAAGGACTAAATCATCATATCAGATACCACAAAAAAAAAAAAAAGCAAACACACAGTGACACTTAATTGACATGTATCAGTCTTGTGCAAATAAGTCTAATTGAACGGTTTCATACAATGGAATACATTGGAATATATTTATATCTATGTTAACACTCAGAAATTATTATGAATATATCTTCCTTTGATAGAACATACCCTACTTCTTCCCTTGTTTGCAATGATTGGAAAGAGACACCACACAAACAAAGACCAACCAAAATAAAAGAAAATACCCATAAAAAAATAATTCCCCCCAAACAAAAAAAATATTCCAAACAAACTCCTCTCCTCCGCCTCAAAAAACAAAACAAACATTATCCCTCCCAAAATAAAACAAAACAAAAAAAATAAAAACCCACTCTCCCCCCTCCACCCCCCCCCCAAAAAAAAACAACAAAAAAACAAAAAACAAGACAAACAAAAAACAGAGAAAGCAAAAAAAAAAAAACAACCCAAAAAACCCAAAACAAAACAAAAACAAACAACCTAAAAGAAAAAATTAAAACAATAATTATACAGTCGTTTTCACAAGTTACTCACATTGATCAACAAACAAAGTTTTATGGATAACCCGGTGAGTCCCCAAATATAAACTCAAAGGAATTGCTTATAAGTCTGTTCCATCGACTATGCGAGCACAGTATGGGACCTACACCTAAAAAAGGATATAACAAAGATTGAAAAGATACAGAGGTAGGCTGCACAATTTGTCACAAACTGTTGCTCAAGAGAGCCTGGATGCATCTCAAATGCTCTAAACACCCTCGGGCGGAAACCCCTCGACCACAGATGAAAAACAGTGTGGCTAAACCTATTCTTCAAATGCAACCACAACCTGACAGGAATCAAGGTCCCAGACTATAACAAAGAAGTCTCAGGTAGATACCACACTAGAGAGAGACACACACATAAATACACCCAACCCCTTTGTAAAACCAACATGTACAGACAACACACACAGCTTCTTCCCACAGACCATTATCGACTGGAACAAACTTCCTGAAGAAATAATTGATGAAGAAAACATTAGAACTTAACAAACATCATCATTTTGTGTGTTCATTAGAAATAATTGGCATAGTTAATATTGATGAAAAACTCTATTGACATCATCAATTTTAATCACTACCTATCATATACATGCTTCTACATCGCACTTCTTGGTGCGTAAAATCCAAAGACAAAGAAGAACCAGGTCAAAAACTGATTGGATATTGCTCAAATTTGGAATTCAGCTATGACAAAATAACTTAGAGCTGTATGCAAATTTTCTAAACAAAGCATTCACGGACATAAAAGCTCTTTAGAAAAAAAACTGTAAATGTTTTGTGAAGTGACCAATATGCATGACATTGGAAGAAATAGCTACTAGAAGGTTCAGGTTTGTTTTCATACTTTAAGCTATACCCCTACCTAGCAAAACAGTTCAATTAAAAAAAAGAAAAAAAAGAAAACTTGCTTGTCAAATAATGGTGAGGAACAAAATAATAAAATAGTTCTCGGATAAATTATAACAAAGAGTAAACCACTATAATGATGTCAATTCAAAAATGTGTGTCAGCCAAAGAATACAGTAGATGGTGTGAAGTGGATTTCAATTCAAAGTATATAGAACTTGAACAAATCTCATTTCACTCAAAATCTACAATTTGAGTACAAGGGTCATTTTTGTAGATGGCCAATAAGTAATAAGGTGTCAAGTTAAATGCCTATCAGCAGTCAGACATCCTCTCTCCTCCACTTCCTTTCTGAATTTGATTCCTGTGTTAAAAAAGCACAGAAGTTGAGTCACATCTTATTGTGGAATAACAGTAAGCACAATATTATTTCAACTCTGTAATGAAAAAAATGCCACATAAAGCAAATTGAAAATGGTCCATCAGCCAAACTGGTTTCTTCAGCATCGGGTCATCCTTAACTTTGGGAAAATTTGTCTTGCCATTTGTGCCTCCTTGTCCGCATTAATGAGCACATTGTTCACATGGAAGAGATTTTATCTCTTTTCTTTTCTTTTCTCTTTTTTTTTTTCTTTTGAAAAAAAGCACAAAGTAATGCCAACTGCACCAATTCATAATCAAGGAAAATACTGTCCACAAAAATGAGGATCCACCATACAATCTTCCCGTGCAGGGACTTTGTATACTTTCCCACTGGAACAAATGCATAACTGATAAATTTCTGTGGCTTTTGTGGATGATGACAAAGATGATGGTGATCTTGATGATTTAGAGGTTGCAGCCATTGGAATATTCTTCATGTAGACCCTGGGGCTTTGAAGATGGATCTGAAAGGGAAATAACAATTTTTTAAATTCTAATAGTATTAGTGTGTGGGGAGTATAATATTCTGTGACGGTATTAAGAATTTGATAAGATTAATTCTCTTCTCAAAAAGTAGATGCATTTCAATCAAAATCAGGAGAGAAATAGTACTTAGGAGGAGTTGTTGAAGTTCTAGTAGAAGAAGATGCAATGCAAGTGGGCTGCATAGTCATAACAATTACAACCAATAAACAGATTTATAAAGAAAATCAATAAGTAGATATATATTAAGAAATTCAAAATTTGATAGATGAATGAATGAAAAAATGGATAGAGTCTATTTTGCTACCACATCTCAGAAAATAATCACAATGTGCCCAAAACAAATGACCAGTGACAAGAATAAAAAGATGATTGTTTCTATGAACATGGCAGCCTGGCAACACTCACAGCTCTACACATAAATGCTGCAAACAGAACTCACATGACTGCCAATGGAAATAAGGCGTAGTTCTGTTTGGGCCTGCACATTGATGTCCCCTGCAGCAGACTTGAGTAAAACACCTCCTGTCCCTGCAACCTTGACCTTGCTGTCGGCAGATTCAACCCTGAAAGACAATATTGTCATTGTAATCATGCTGGTTTCATTCAAGACTTTAAAAACGACTGTTAGGCATGGGCTATATTGTACAAGGGAACCCCTTGCTGAATGAAAACTGATGTGTTATATCGACTTTTTCCATAAGCCTTCCATGAGTCACTGAATTCCTTGTGAATACACATAATTTAAATCTACTGTTTAAGTTGATGCAAAACAAATAACGTAAATTCTTATATATCTTCGTTTCAATTGGATGATATTATTTTTAACATGTAGAATGCATTACAAAAACAATTATCAAAAATATATATAGAAAGTTTTCAGGCTATTGAACATAGTAAAACCTTTTGATAAAATTTGTTTTTCCTTCATGGTTATTAGTGAAATGTGAATGATCAAAGAGAAATTTGATTGGCAGTTCATGCTGATTGAAGAATTGGAAAATTATTTCAAACGTAGGCCTATACCAATGTGGCCTGAAGTGACATCATAATACCCTCGAAAGTTAACTTGGATATTCAATATTAATGATCTTTTTATACAGCATTGTTATACTGAATTCTCAAGAGGTGCAGTCTTCCTTAAGACTTTTGAATAAACGCATTGATGAAGACTCTTTGTTTGCAAATCTGGGCAGTATTACTAGCCAGTCAGCCATTTGGAAAGTGTAGTCAGCAATGGGGAACTCTTGAAGAAATTGTTGTAGGTGAGCAATAGGGTACCTCTTTGAGGTTGTGAAAGTGAGCCAGTAGAGGTTAGAAAGCATTGGTCTAGGTACCAAAACAATATCAGGTAGCTGAACTAGCCTATGTATTTAAGGCCAATGAATGAATTTGATTATAATGATTTCTTCATAACACTTTATAAATTATTGTTTTCAATTTACCAATCAACTTTTTAAAAAAAGGGAAACAAAACTAACCTCCTTCCTCCTACCCCCCCCCCCCTCCCCCTCCCCCATAACTAAAAAAAAAAAAAATTATAAAGAAGAAATCCAACAATAAAAACCAAACCATGAAAAGCACCAAAAATAATTGAACAAACAAAACAATATAGATAAAAAATTGGAACAGGTGGATATGTCATCTATGCATAATGTTAAAAATGGGTTTGCCCGTCATTTAGTTCCATCAGACCTGAGGGGCTCGCCTAAAGGGCTCTGCACAGAGGGAGTGGATACTGAGCCGCTGAAGTAACTGTCTCCTGAAAAAGAAAAAATGAAACAAGCCTTGCTCATTACTAAGTTTCGCTAAATGTGAATACCAACTTTGATACCACTTGACATAGGCTGAAAAAAATCATAGCAGAGTTTATTTTTTTAGGCTTGTTGATGGTAAGAGAAAATTGATTGTAGCTTTAGTTATTTACCTTGCAGCACTGAGTGTGAAGCGAAATTTACTGATGTTACTGAAACACTTCAATATGTTCAAATCTTTAAGACTCCTGGAATTTTTAACAAAATTAAAAAAAAACAAAACCAGTTGTCTTGTTTTTAAATTTACCAATATGGTTTTGTCTACCACCTCCAGACATAATATTTCAAGACTTGTTTGAAAAAAATTGATAATAAAACAAGTACACACAAAACACAGTAAAACAAAGCAAAATCAAAAGAACAACCACAAGATCTAAAACATAGTCTATTTCTCTTATTTTTTTAGGCTTCTTGATGGGTTAGAGAAAGCTGATTTCAGCTTCAGTTATTTCCTTTGCAGCACTGAGTACTGAGTGTGTTGCAAAATTTACTGATTTTAGTAACCTTATGGGTGCATGAGAATGACCAGCTGCTAAACATCTGGGACAAGTAGAATAAGACATTATTTACTTACCCACTGATTTCATTACCACATAATTAACACAAATAATTGATTCTTTTAAAAAATTAGTCTATTTTTTTTTTTATATAGTTTCAAAATTTTTCAAAAGAGCATTTAATTTTCCGATTTAACCAAATGACTAATATGGTATGCTTTGAAATGTTTTGTTATGTATGTATTGAGGATACTAACATCCATTTTTTGCAATTGGAATTACCTAGAAAAGATGAATCTTGGATTCCCAAATAAAGTTTGTCCCCTTCAATTTTCAATCTTAGAGATCCATTGGAATTTTTTACCATGAACTTGTCACATGTGGCCTCAACAGAGTTTGGACCTAGACACAAAAAAACAAAAATAAAATCACAGCTGTTCAACTCATCTTGATCTTTGTCAAACTGCAAACCAAGAACAGCAGATAATGAGTTCTATGAATGTAAAACATTAAAATCAACACAGAATGGGAAACTCATTTTATAATGGATGGAAATCTTCCTAAGACAGAATTCTGATTTGTTACATGGGGTATTGATAATGTTTTATCATTATATTAATACTTCAATTCATTACTATATTGTTAGATTTTTATGATAGGAACGATCTTAAGTTGATCCAAAGTAACATTGCTATGCAATATAATGAGGATGAAGTGATAGAATTCGATGTCATAAATAAAATACCATTGTGCAATGTGATGAATTGTCATATCCTTGTGATAGCAAATTGCTGTGATCTAATTACTGAATGAGGTGATGTGATGCTGGTACGAAATGTAATGGATGTAATAGTGATAATATTGAATGATGAACTGCAATGTGATAAAAATGGATGTCAGCATGCAATATCATTCGCCATTCTGATTTGATGGAGTGGTTTCATTTCTTGCAATGTCTTCTGATGGAATGAAATTTGAAGCAATGTGATGGGAGATGAAGGAATCTGGTAAGATCTAATAACATGATGTGTTATCATTTGTTGTGGATTGGCTTGATGCACTGTAAAAATGACACTCAAAAAACGAACAATCAAACATCAAGTTCAAAATGCTAAAATAAAAATTCATTAATATAGAGAGACAGACAGAAACAAACAAACCCTAAAACCAACTTTTCTCACCTACAACAAGTTTACTTTTGTTCTGGGTGCCTCTTTCCATTGATATCATTTGGATGTCTTCATTGGACATCACATAAAGAGGTTCTTTCTGTCGAGATACAAATATGAGTGATTTTATTTTTTAAAAAAACAACAACAAACATCTATCCAGGCATTAGTCTGAGGAACCGTTGAGCCAAAACTGTGGCTTCTGTGAGATGTCATATCATAAGCAAGCTAACAAACTGCACAACCCAATAACGCTGATAAAACTTACCCGCCAAGGGTAATTTTTGTTAATGAAATCAGTTGTCTTCATTCCTGTATCCAAACAATCTCAATTTTCGTTCAGTAATTATTGCATTAGATCCTTTCTGTCCAGTTCTTTTCAGTATCTCATGATTGGCGATTCCATCTTTGAAAAAACTAAAAAAACTCTTAGTATACGACATCTCTGATAGAAAGCGTCTCAGTTGCCATTTATAGCTTTTGTATAGTAGTTCACACACAAAGGCATGGTCTTGAACGGGTTGATGTTGAATGGGGGGCTTTATTTATTGCTCTTATCAACCCATGCCATCCACTAGGTCTACATTAATTACTTGCCTTCAAAGAGTGTGTCTAGATCTCTGCAGATCATTATGCAGGCAAAATTATTATAAAGAGCTTGGGACATGTTAATGCCGTTTAAAATCAAGCAAACGCTCGTTTATTTTGGCCTAGGAAAAATTGTCAGACAGAATTGATTAGCTGTCCGGATAAATATGAGCGTAATTAGTATTATCATAATAATCATTATGACTAATTATTGTCCAGCCTACCTTGGCTGACTGGATGTGGCTTGAGTAGACAGGTTTGGAGAACTCTGCAGCCTTGGAGAAATGAACAGCCCCGGACATCAGCTTGATCCCCTCGAAACCATTCTGCAGGCCACACAGTTTGCAATCCCCGAGGACAAAACAAATTGTAGGGAAGAATGATAGATATACAATGGTGAAATTCTAATATAAAGGAATGCAATGTTTTCTTAAACTTCCTTGATTTTACAGTTTATCTTATTATCACTGTGACAACAGCTACAGAAGCAGCAGCAACGTAATCGTCATCGTAATCGTCGTCATTCTCGACATCGTCGTCCTCCTCCTGCTGCTCCCACCACCACCACCACAGTCCGCCCCCTAAAAAAAAAAACAACAACAAAACAAACAAACAAATTTGAAAAATCTTAATTCAGGTGTTTGTATTTTCCGCACCAAGAGGCGCGATCAGGTGCGATGAGGTGCGATCAGGTGCGATGCAGAAGCACGTTTACGATAGTTTGAGGCTTAAAACTGATGACCTCAAAAGAGTTTTGCGTCAAAATAAACTATGCAGAATTGTTGCTGATGAACGCACAAAATTGTAACGTTTGTTTAGTTCTACTGATATCATTTTAAAATGACGCGTGAGAAAAATTGCCTGTATGTTAGTATACAAAACATCTTTCAAGACCCAACAGAAGTGGTTCAAAATTCATGATCAGTTAAGACAAATTTGTATTATTGATAATGCAAAATTTGAAAACGATCTGTCGGGGAACAAACAATTTGATTATTTTAAAAGACCCAGACAAACCAAAACGCTGATTTTTTGTTGTTGTTGTTTTGTTTTTTTTGGGTTTTTTTTTGGTGGTGGTGCTATACTAATTGGCACATTAATCTCGAGGAGAGGAACATCTGATTGATTTAAACAAAAGTAAATTGTAAATGATAATCCCCATGCGTTCAGAAGTTTTTAGAACACCAGAATTCTTTGTCGACGTTCCTACTATGCTGAGAAAGACTATTATAAGAAAGTAAAACCCCATAGTCATAGCGACTCTCAGCGTAGCCTCTCCATCCATCATCGCCCTAGGCAAAACACCCACCTCACAAGCGCTGGCTTCAACACTTCTACACTAATACACGGGACAGGTGTGAAAAGCTTGCCGGGTCGAGAACACCCGTAAGATAAACAATTAATTCGATTCGTTACACAGGGCAACACCCAAAACCTTAATAGTTAATTACAGGATGATCCAAAGGTCAGCTGTGTTACCGATATCTATGTTACAGAGGAACCACGGTGAGAAAATCGTTTCAGCCTGTACAATTATATCTGTCACTAAATAGACTAAATTCCAGCACATATATTATTTTAGTTTTGGTCCAAAATTTTGACGCTCAGCTTTGCACATTCTTTGGCCGTGTAAGACAAATGTTAATGTCCAGTTTAGCATTGCAGCTGATTTGTTGTTGTTGTTATTGTTGTTGTTGTTATTGCTGTTGTTTTTGTTGTTGTTATTGTTGTTGTTTTGTTTTGCTTTTTTGGTGTTTTTTATTTAATAATATAATCTAACATTTCTTCAAATGCCCATGCACGCAAGAAGTTTTTGTTTTGTTTTGTTTTTAAACATCCATTGATATAATATGATGCGATCCTAACGTTACCATTTATTTTTTATCGCTCCTGATGATAATAGCGTTATCCTAAAAGTAGTGCTGTTAAAACTGGCTTCGAATTACCGTGACGCAGGTAGGACGACTGCTAAAGAGCAGAGGAGAGTACAAAAAGTGTGCCTTGGCGGTCAGGTATGAAAAGAACCATCGGAGGACACGTCAAAACGGTATGGTAGAACCTTAATGGACGACCAACAGCTCACAGCACATCTTACGTGAGACAAACAAAAGTGGACACACAGACATTCGCAGTAATATGTAATAATACGTATATAATATGTAATAATACGTATATAATATGTAATAATAATATGATATAACTGTGTAGTGTTAAATCCACGAGGTGCTCCAAAGCGTTAACAATGGTGTAATCACCAGTCAGTGCAGAAATAGTAGCCAAGCATAGGTGAACTAATTGTGTTGTGATTCATTTGGAATTTTGTTAAAGGAGTCAAGTAGCCTCCAAAAATAAAATTAATATGCAGTATATGTCATTGCTGTATTGAAAACCGGTGTGTTTGAATTGTGCCCATTACTCGTATTTTGGTGTGGCGTGGCGTTGTGTCCAGTCTATTGAGGGTCTGTCTCTGGGGGAGAGAAAAGTAAGGGACTCACGGTGGAGAACTGCAAAACCCTGAGGATCCACACGGTGAGGGCGATGTTGACGATGACCAAGACCATCAGGATAAGGATGAAGGCGTACACGCACCGCTTCCGCCAGCCGTAGATGCCGACGGGTTGAGGTGGCGGAGGGATGGTCATCTCAGCCAGGCCCCCGTTGGAGGGCGAGGGGGTGGGCGGCTGCATGGCACTGGGCTACCTACCTACCTACCTAGCTACCTTCCCACTTCTCATGGATTGGCGGTGAGGGCACATGGATAGCCCAGGGCGCTGTGATGAAGATGATATAATAAATAATGTTGGATTTAGTCAGATGTCAGCTAAATTTACAACCCAAATAAGTAAGACCAGATTATCTTTCCTTTCCGCAACAGTTCACTAACACCCCAGTCAGCCGAGATGGATGTGATCGTGATCGGGTTAGTTGTGCACTGTGCAGTTTTACGTAAATTGGTAGGGTATCACCCGAAACGTCATTGTAGTTTGTCTCTGTTTTTATGGAAGCTTCCATACCCGTCGCTCTTTTATTTCA
>JBCIKM010434990.1:0-10527 GCA_039654465.1 Melibe viridis | reverse complement strand
GTGTGTGTGTGTGTGTGTGTGTGTGTGTGTGTGTGTGTGTGTGTGTGTGTGTGTGTGTGTGTGTGTGTGTGTGAGTAGTATTAGTTTCGGCCCGTGAACACGCAGGGGCCTAGGGGCCCAGGTGTCTAAAAATAGATAATTATTAGCTATTGATGAGGTGATTGATTGAAATCAATCGATTGATACCGGTGGTCACCTTTGTTATGATTGGAATGTTAAATTAGTGTTAATGGTCAACACAAATGATAGATGATAGATGTTGTAATTGAATAATTCTAATTAATGGTGGTTGATGCTGTGATTAATTGGAGTCGATTGGTTTTGCGATGGTTCGATGGGGTGAACAAATAGTGTTGCGGACAGAAAGAGTGACCGCTTGGTGATATGGACAGGTGGAGTAATTGTACTTAGAGTCTGAGGCCTTGACTAGGGCATGAGTTCGCTCTGTCTTCTTGTATAGGTTCAAGTTGGGTGTTTTCATGCTGAGGAAAATATATTTAAACGTCCTTTAGTATGAGTGCGTGTGACGAGGACGAGGGAACGAATATATCAACAGCTGTTGAGTTAATATCATCTTCCTCGTTGCCTGTGAGAAGATAGCAACGGGTTCTCTTAAGTGAATTACGACCTTCGTGAATCTTTAATGTTACGACTATCGTGGATCTTTAATGTGTGCTTGGTTCAAGTTACCCATTAACGTATAATTACATTAACCGTTATACTGATATTTCCCCGAGAACGATCCTACGCGTAAACCCGTTTTAATAATTTTAGCTCTTGTACCGTGCTAGGAACCCTCTCATCTAAAACAAAACCGTGATGATGTCTGTGTTTCCCCCCAACTATACTCGTGGCTGTCTTTGTGGTATGGATAGAAACTTTATAGCGTGCGTAGCCGAGCGCGCTTGTGCGCGCCCATGTGTCTGTATGTATGTGTGTGTGATGTTCAATGAATGAGTAAAAATTTGTAGCTAATGAAATCTTAAAAGTTCTTGATTATTGGTATTTCATATAAAGCAAAAGAACTATAGTATCTTTTACTCGCAGTAGCTCAGCAGGAGACTGTAGAAAGAAAACTGCCATCTTCAGGTCACCGGGTGGATTCCGGTTTGCGAGATTTTTTTTTTTTGATTTTTTTCTTTATTATTATTATTATTATTATTATTATTATTATTATTATTATTATTATTATTATTATTATTATTATTATTATTATTATATTAGTAATGAACTGTTCTCTTCCAAGTAAAGCTACTGTAGCATGTTCTTTATGAAAATGTCCACAATAGGATGGACAGAGTAAGACATATCCTAGAGATCAACGCCAACAGTTATACAATCACCACCACCACTAGCACACCACTACCACCACCACCATCACCATCAACACAACTACCATCACCAACATTGATAAAAAAGCTACCTGGATAACCTACATTTATCTGACTTCGCGGAGACTGTTATCTTGTTCCCACGCCTTGTGAGCGAGAAATGTAAAAGAATAGTTTAAACAGACATTCTGCATTCTGGCGCCGGGAAAAGTCACCGCGCTGAGATGTACACAGCTGGCGTGAATCATTATAAGATAATTTTAAAAGATAATTACCAACCAGGGAAATATTACTTTCCCGATAAACGAAGATAATGATCCTTGAACGCTTTCGTTGGGGATTTCCAACCTAGAAAATGATTGCGTCAGCACTTTTCGATAACGAATAAAAGCAAAGAGGTGGGATTTTGACCGGAAATGGGTAGGTGCTTATTTCCCTCGGAAACTTCATCCGTATCAGTCAAAACTGTCAGGAATAAATGTTCGGGTTCTTGCGAAAACGCTGAACGGTGTTACATTGAAATTTATTTCATTTCTTATGTTAAACGCGAGTTCATTGGTACTTACTCCTGCACATCTAATCTATCGCATGTACGTGAGAACGCTTGTTTTTCATCAACTGCTGCGTCCACGTTTTTTCCTGTATAAAACCTGCTGTGCTCTACTCAACACTTGTATCATTCACTACGGATTTAACTTTCGCACTTATGCCGCACTGTACTCCTTTATTATTAAAGCTATTTTAGAAGCCATGGAGCCAAAAACTTTAGGAGACCGGGGCATAAACGCGTCTGTCTCAAAATATAAAGGATTTGTAAAACTACATATTCGCTACTTTAATGACGAATTTCATCCTACTAAAATGGGCATTGTCCTGAACATAGAGGAAATTTCTGCATTGGAGAAACTGTTGCCTGCCATTAACAAGGCGGTTGAAGACCTAAACAAAGAAGAAAAAATATGAGACGTGGAGGAGGAGGAGTCTCAACCTCCTAAAAAAAAAGGAAACTAAAAAAGAAAAAAAACATACAGAGCTCTTAAAAAACAGAACAACAATCGTCATCATAAATATCGTCGTCATCAATATCGTGCCTTTACCACGTTTCCAGGAACTAGTTTATAACCAGTGTCTTTTTGTGCATCTACTTCTTACAATTTCTAATGATTCTATATATTTTTTCTTGTATAGAGCTTCGCCAATAAACATTTTAAAGGACCATGAACAATTTTCTCAACCAACAAAAGTTAACCTTATGCATCTGATTTATGGAGTCGACATCCAAAATTTTGAGGGTTGTCAAACTCACCAGAACAACCAGCTAGCGCATAGTTGTCTGTTGACCCCTAAAGAGGACAAGATTCTCATACATTGTAATGAAGCGTTCGACTTGATTGCCAAAGAGCGCTTGTTAAAGACCCTAAAACCTATTCTTCTGCGACATTTACTGGACACAGAACTCGGAAGAGATCGAGCATACCTACTAACATTTACTTCAAGTGAGGATGATTAAGTGTCGTCTACTACAACCAACAACTGAAAACCCCATCCTCGATTGCTGTATGAAATGTAAGTTACAATTCGTTAGTTATTTTCTGATCCATTTATCTGCTTCATTCTTTCTTTCTTTATGAGTTACTCCTTTTCTGTTCATCTCTTTCTTCATTTAGTTTTGTGTTTTAATGTATATAATCATTTATTGAGTAATTCATGTGACGAATCATTTATTTATATTTCTCGTGACAAACGATACTGATTTTTCTCCTAAAATTAACTAATAACAAAAAAAGAAGAAGAAGAAAAAAGGTAAGATTGTCTTTTATATATGTCTCAGTGGAAGTTAAATGTTTGTAGGTTTCTTTCATACATTAATCCTTAATGTGTTTCATTATCTACCAATCACTTCAGACACCTGTGTTGAAACCAATATTTCGTCAAACTTTTGTGTTGTTTATTCTTTAGCCTCCCTCCCGATCCCAGAGAAACCTTAACAGACTACAACACCGTGTCCTATTCTCTGAACCTGCTCATCCCAAACTTTTGAAGTCTCCTCTGTCAACGCCATTCAACAACAACATGTCATCGTTACCAAGAGTCTATTGTGTTCGGCAACAGAATCATTGGAGTAATAAAACAAGATAAGTTATATGAACGTATTTATTTGCATTATTGTTTATATAATACTATTGGTTTCTTTTCTCATTAACGTATTATTTCTTGCA
This sequence comes from Melibe viridis, assembly GCA_039654465.1. NCBI lineage: Eukaryota > Metazoa > Mollusca > Gastropoda > Nudibranchia > Dendronotidae > Melibe > Melibe viridis. The sequence goes on along the minus strand of JBCIKM010434990.1, from coordinate 6,977 downwards.
TTCTACCATTAAAACCTAATTTGCGGTGCTTTCTTAAAATATAGGAAAGGTCATTTACGTCATAAACAAATCACGATAAAAACATAGTTTTCTCATGTTCAACTTGTAACAAAAAATTTAACAGAAAGGATAATCTTCTCAGCCATGAGAGAAATGCGAAATGCTCACCAAAAGAAAAACAAAACAGGAATGAACAAAATAAAAACCAACACTACACACAACAGCATGATAGGCAACAACCCTCTAAACTACTGTCAACATTATACCTAGATATAAATGAAGAGAATGAAACTATTAGAAGTCTATTGAAAGAAAATGAAAAATCAATTCAAACACATTATAAAGAGGGACACTTCCAATCTTTTTATAACATAGAATGGGGATCACCTCATTTTGGAGAACACCTAAAAGAATTTTTTAACAGACAAACTGTAAGGTTTAAGATTAACTACAGTCACTCTTTCCTTCTACAACATAGAGAGGATGATGGATACTGCTTTTTCCATGCATCCAATAATAACCACAGAGCATTGGATATTCCCAAAACTATTAACAATTTTGATGATTTTCACGAATTCATGAAAGCATTTCTAGATAAAGATCATTTGGAAATTGTTCACCAACACAGAGTAGACACAAAATGGAGAGTACAAGCTATTCTGTCGAGTACGTTTTATGTTAATAAGATGAATGAGTTCCCCATTGGTTGTGTACTAGTGAAATCCCAAACACCATTAAAAAGAACAAATTTATAGGGACTCCACAAAACGATTATGGAAACTCCCGTAGAATGTATAATGATACTTTATGTTTTTTTAGATGTTTAGCCCTAGCTCAGGGACACCACTTAGATACAAGTGAGGAACGAACACTGCAACTATTTAAAATGTACTCCTCAGACGAATCATTTCCTGGAGTTACTTTAGAAGAACTCAATACATTAGAACAATTGTATAAATTTAATGTTTTTGGTTACTCTTATGATATTGAAAATTCTCCACCAAGATATGTTGTTGCTAGAAGAAGTGCGCATGCTTTTTCTGATACCATATATGTTTTACTAGTAGGCAGCCATTTCTGTTACATAAGAGATTTGGAAAAAGCAATCAAAATCATTGTTTGTTCCAAATGTTGTAAGCTTTTTTTCTACTAAGCAATCAAAGTTTTTACGTCATGAAGAGAATTGTAAAGGTGACACTATACAACATATTTATCTCGGTTGTATTTTTTAGCTTACTCCCACAGACTTAGAAAAGTTATTTGAAGCAGGAATTGAAGTTGACAGAGATTATGTGTACCCGTTAGGTATACCTTTGATACCGAATCTTATTTTGAAAAAGAAAATCTTCCGCACACAAAAGCTGACCTTAGTAGCACAGTGTATACTGCAAGGCATTTACCCATGTCGGTGGCAATCGCCTCAAATGTTCCGGGTTATACGGAACCCGTGTGTTTTGTATCAGAAAGCGATCCGCAAAATCAAATGGACCGTATGGTAAATAATCTGGAGGAGATCAGCGATCATGCGTTTTATATTCTGAGTGAGACCGTATTCAAGTCAGCATATGAACAAATCAGTCAGAAAGAAAAACTCAAGGCAATATTAGACAAATACTTACATTAACTTATTATTGTTGGCTTTAATTCAAAACTTTATGCTCTAAATGTTTTAAAATCTTATTTGGTGAAGAGACTCATCAAGTCGAAAGATTTTAGAGTAATTAAAAAGAACAATAGCTTCCTTTCCATCACCAATGATAAACTCAAATTTGTCGATATCACTAATATCTAGCACCAGGATTTAGCTACTCCAATTATCTACAGGCTTATAAAGTAAAGGAACGAAAGGGATTCTTCCCGTACGAATATCTACTTAGCCTCAATAAACTGAACGAGACATGTCTTCCACCTATATCAGAATTTCACAGCACTTTAAAAAATTCTAACATATCTCCTGAGGATTATGTATATTGCCAAAAAATCTGGGAGGAAGAGGGAATGGTAATCATGAAAGATTTTCTGATTTGGTACAATATTAGGGACGTTAAACCCATGATAGAGGCCCTCGACCGCCAGGTGAACTTTTATCAAAATCTGGGTCTCGATATTTTCAAACAGGCAATTTCTATTCAGGGGGTAACGCTCAGGTATCTTATCAAAACGATTCCGAGACATGTCATAGTCTCATTGTGCAACGAGCAAAACGGAGACCTGCACCGCCTGTTAAAAAAGAACGTCTTAGGAGGTCCATCTATTGTCTTTACACGTTATACTGAAAAGGACAAAACAGCTATCAGGGGAGGTAAACCGGTTAAATCTTTAAAGGGGTATGATGTAAACTCACTATATCTGTGGTGTTTAGGTCAGAACATGCCTACAGGTCTAGCTATAAGAAGTAGAAAAGTGAATGGGTCCAAAGCAGAGAAAACTGATCTGTTCGGGCAAACAGCGTTTGAGTGGCTAGAGTGGATGTCGGAGTTTACTGGTACGTCGATTCGTCACAAATTTAACGGGAAGGAAAAGGTCTTGGGGGATGAGAAAAAAATTAAAGTTGATGGTTGGGATGGTGTTGATAGAATAGCCTTCGAGTTTCAGGGGTGCTGGTTTCATGCGCATGCGTGTTTGGTTAAAACAAAAAAGTGTCGGATAAGGCATTTTAAGACAGACAGAAAAACACAGCTGAGAAGAATAGGTATCTTAGGGATGTTGTTGGGGTAACTGTCAACGAAATTTATGAATGTGAATGGATAAAAGTGACAAAAGATCCTAAAATATCATCCTGTGTACAGAGAAATTGTCCTCGCCCTAAAAAAAAACTTTCAAATCAGGTCGTACCATAACAAAAGACGCTTTTTGTCAAGCTGTGACAAAAGGCGAATTGGATACCCGTTTTAAACATCCTTTCACGTCCAGTCCGTCAGGTAGTGTTGTGGAGATTTTTAAAGGAGAAAAACGACCAAACACGACCTTCACCGACAAAGAATAATTCTATAATACGCCGTGATTTAGAAGAATCAGACTATTTGAAAAAAGACATTATCGAGAGTGTACCTATTTCGTTGAGGAAAAAGGCTGAAAGGCTAATCGATCATCTAAAAAAACACACCGAACTGAAGTGGAACAAGAGAGGAGAAATCGCGTATTAAGGTGTCAATGTTCCAAACTCGAACGTCCTTGATCTTGTCAATGACGCCCTCCGTAAAAGAAAATCTGTCAACCCTGAGGGGTGGGGTGTGTTTGCAAGTGCTTTACGTGACTCAAACGTGCCACGTGACCTGATAGGGCACGCAGACAAGTGGACCTTTGTAAGACAACACCCAAACGAAACGTGGGTAAATCCATCCAAATCACGCGAGAAGACACCCACGTGGGTCTCTTTCTAATGAAGAGAAAGAAAAAACTGAACAGGACATATTATTACACAGCTAATCAGCCAGGTTCTTACGGCGGTGTTCATCCCTTAAGTTCTACAACCAAACTTAAACGGTCAGTTGTCAATTCTTGGCTCGAGCATCAAGACGCGTACGCTCTACATAAACCAGTTCGCTATAAATTTCCTCGCAGACGGATTATTGTCGGCGGAATTGATCACCAGTGGCAAGCTAATCTTATCGATGTTCAGCAATTAAAGTCTTATAATGAGAACTACAGATTTATTTTAACTTGTATTGATATTCTTAGCAAATTTGCATTGGCAGTGCCCTTAAAAAATAAAACAGGAGAGTCGCTGATAAAAGCGTTTCAATTAATTCTTCAGTCCGGTCGACGTTGTAGGTCTCTTGAAACCGATAAAGGGGCTGATTTAAAAAAAAAACAACAATTTGAAACCTTTTTAGGAAAACAAAAAGATTCATTTTTTCACTTCGGAGAACGCAGACATCAAATGTGCGGTGTAGAAAGACTAAACCGTACGTTTAAGAGCAAACTTTGGCGGATATTTACGCGTCAGAATTCGTTCCGATATTTGGAAGTGTTACCCAAAGTTTTAAATAGCTATAATCATTCGTATCATCGCAGTATCAAGAGATGTCCTGTGGACGTGAATGACAACAATGAAAACGACGTTTGGCATACTTTGTATAATCAGGACGTTCCTACAAAGAGCATTCAACCAAAGCTTTTTGTCGGAGACAGAGTACGAATAAGTAAAAGCAGAAGAACATTCAAAAAAGGATACTTGGCGTCTTGGACCAAAGAATTCTTCACAATCAGCAAGTCTTTTCCTATAACTCCACCGAGTTATCAAATTACCGACGATCGAAACTAACAGCTGCGTGGAACTTTCAAAAGGTGGGAGCGAAAGAGATTTATAGAATCGAGGCTGTTTTTGAAGAACGGAAGACAGGAAAAGAGATCTATGTCAAGTGGTTTGGGTACAATTCATCTTTTAATTCTTGGATACCTAGATCATATCTGTCTGTTTGCACCCAATATTTGTGTGTATTCTTTAAACTTTTTTTATGGAAGAGGTTGAGGGTGTAAAAAAAGAGAAGAAAGAGCGGCGAAAGGGATTCGTCTCAATGGCCGGTGTTCGGTAAATTAGTCCCCCGAGGTGAAATCGTTTTCTCATGTCAGATGATAGTCGTATTTGTTGTTGTCTCTGTAGCCTTATATAATTTTACGCGTGATAAAGAAAGTGACAGACTGTGGGTGGCTCTCCTCAGTAGCTGCTTAGGTTACATTCCTCCTAATCCGACGTCAAATAAAGGACCACAATAATGTTCTATGTAGTTTTACCCTCGAATAGTAACATGACTTTCTTTCCCAATAACAAGCCGGGTCATTTTTTTTTTACCAAATTACTCAAAGCACTCAAGTTAAACAATGATTACGAGGTCGGGCTGTCTGAAATCCTATTTTCCAACACGTACTTCAATGTTTCCGAAAATGACATGTATTTCAAGTTTCGTGTAAACCATAGTCACGAAGAACACATCGTATATATCCCTAAAGGACTTAATGAAGCGAGTCACCTCGTGAAAGTGATGGCGCAAAAAAAGAACAGTAAGCTGGAGAGACATCTCCAGGGCAACATTAGAATTATTTACAATCAATTCAGCCACCAGAAAAGTACTAATACGCGTGTATTCAAAAAGGGTTATGTTTACCTTAGCCCCGCTTTGGCCAGACTTTTGAAATTTAGTCAAAACTTTATTCTAGGTCATACAGCCAGTATAAGCTCGAAACCGATTGAATTGAATCCAGGTTCAGAGGCGGTGTACGTCTATTGCGATCTCGTGCAGCCTAGGATCGTAGGGGATAGTTCTGTGCCTTTGTTAAGATGCGTACCTGTCGGGAATAGAACGGGTGAAATAGTCCATTGTATTTTTGATAAACCCATTTCGTTCGACACTGTGAAATCCTTTTAACTAATGATAAGGGCCAATCTTTATCATTCGTCTCGGGAAATTCCATCGTGACACTCCATTTTCGTAAGAGGAGATTCGACGGTGTATAAACAATCATGAGAAAAGGAGTTGAATGTAGACAAAATCAGAAATATTACGATGACTATTATTTTTTACAAGCCGGAAATGGTTTATCTGTGTTTGTTGGAGGGCGACATCAGAGGGGTCGAGGGCTAGTGAGTATATCGAGGGGTCCCTGCACTAAGGCCTTAACGCTGAAATCTCATAATTTTTTTTTTAGATTTCCAAGTTGGTCGTACTAAGATCTTTTGCTGTGAGACATATATTGTGTTTTTTTTTAAAAAAATAATTGAATTTTAATGAAGATCCAAAAGCCGTAACGTTTTTCTCCTCTTTCTGTGCCTGCCCAAAGGCCTTAACAATCGTTAAGTTGTGTCAGGTAAGCAGAGAAAGATCAATCGGTGACTGCCCAAAAGCCGTAGCAGGTCACACTGCGCTATGGCAGGCATACCTGTTCAGTTATCATGGGGAGATGAGCCCGCCCAAAGACCGTAACTCGTGCTACGGTGTGTCAGCGGGACATGTTGGCATACTATAACGAGAGTATTGAGTTGACTAAAGGTCGCAACAGTTCACATTGCCTTATATTACACGTGCTCGTCCATTTATCAAGCCGAATCAAGCCTGCCCAATGGCCGTAACTGTTGCCATGGTGTTTGTCTACGCACATCTTGGCACGTTTTAAGGACAAATGAAGTGCTTAAGAGGCTTAATCAACGTTTAGATGATTAGGCAGTGAAGAAATGGATTGCACCACAAGGTAAAGAGAACAAAGTTCATAATTTAACTAAGTATTGTAATTGTGGTGCAAAGAAAGGACAACCGGACCCAAAGAAAAAGATAGATAAATAAAGATTGTAAAGCCTTTCTCAAAAATTGCCGTCAGACCTGTACTCGAACCACAAACCCCAGGAGTGCTTACATCACATGGTCATCTAATCAGTTAGCAAATTTTAATTCAAATATTTATTTCACAGACACGTGAACACCGCTCACACATCAAAATGGCAACGACAACATCGAGAACGTTGTTTTTCCGAAATTGTTTTGGTTTAAGTCACAGTAAGCAATGGAGGGGATCAGACATTGAGAATAAAACAAACAAACAAACAAAAAGCAAACTGGAAATGATTTACAAGTCAACTATCATTCTCTTGCTGATAATATCCCTTTTTTATTATAATCTTCCAACAGAGAAAGTTAGGTAATGGTATTAGATAGCTTGCCGAGATAGTCGATACCTAAATCAACCTTTTCCTAGGTCGTGACAACCTTCTTATAACCGACTTCATCATATGCCGGCTGGGTCAGTGAGAAGGCGCCGAGCAATTGCCCTTCATATCAAAGCCCTAACCATTGGAGTGATTAATGAGAGCACCGCTCATCTCAATGCACCTGGAAGTAACTGGCCCACATCCTTCACCGCTCATCAACACGCCCCCCACTGTGTAATGGCCGAAGCAAGATTTAACCGTGGTGTGCTTATCAGACCTTTGATGTGATGAAACTGCATCTTAATAGCAACATTGAAGGCCTCTTCTGCTGGTT